>CAKNXH010024753.1:0-10861 GCA_932178445.1 Andricus quercusramuli | reverse complement strand
AACCGTGCCGAAAGCTGCATGGCACCTGGGTGAGGTGTCTTTAACGGTGACTCTGGGATACCGGGCGACGTCTCAGAGTACAGCCTTATCCTTGCATGCGGGGCTCTACAAGGATTGACAAACCCTTTCCCTAGCTGCTCGTGGGAACAACAATGAAACCAACAAACCACCAAAATGTTGTAGATGCGGTTCAAAACGATCGAACGCGCAGAGCACCCGACAATGGATCGGCAAACAATGCCGATCATGCTAGAGTTCGGGGTGCTGAAAATAATTTAGATGGAAACACGACGACGAACCGGCGAAACGCCCACATTGAGTGGACGGATCAACTTAAGAATGACGTGCTAGACTGCTACGATGCCAGTATTATCCCTGTTCGCGGAGGCTTTATGGCACGTATGCATACTCTGTGGTGCGAGAAACACCCAGAGCTTCAACACGTTTCGCATCAGTCTTTGCGAAATCAAGCCGACTACCTCCGGAAAAATGGATATGTACGCGGAGCGCTTCCTCAACCGCTGCTTGAACAAGCTGCAGACGAAGATGAAACGACATTAAGACCAACCGTAGAAACCAGGCACCTTCTGGAAGATGATCGCAATTTCAGTACAAGGAGGAACATCAACATGCAAGTTCCTCCTAAGCCCCAAGATCTGGCTGAAATGGATACCTCCCTTCGTCGAGATATCTCGCAAGATTCCAACCTCCGGACCATCAATTGCTCAGTTTATGGTGCTGCGAGAGCTTTGGCTGATTCAAATCGAAGGCTGAAACCGACGATGGATCAAAAGACCAAAAGACGCTTGCATCAACTGAACAAGAAAATTGGATGGGCAAGACAGAATGCGTCCCGTGTTCAATGTGTGATTGACTACATAACATCTGGTAAACCGTTCACGGAAAGGGTTCGAAAGTTCGCCCAAGAACTAAGGACCTTGAATCACACACTGAACAAGTCAAAGCTGCTGACAATCAAGCAGCATATTGTTGACAAAATAAGGCTGTTATCTGACGCAAGGAGGAGGATACAGAAGAGGGAGAGATGGATCAGGGAGAATCAACAGTTTCTTGCTGACCCATCACGCCTCTTCAGTGATCCCCCTGTTTTTGTAAAAAATCCACCCAAGCCCAAGGAGGTAGAGACTTTTTGGAGAGAGGTGTACAAGATCCCGAAAACACTAGAGTTGAAAGAAGATACTGACAATATCATCCGCTTCAAGGAGTTTTGCGACAACCTCATAAAATCTGATGAGGAGTGCCCATCAGTCACTGCCGAAGAGGTGAAAAAAGCACTTAGAGGCACGAAGAACTTTTCCGGTGCTGGACCAGATTGTATCAAGAACTTTTGGTGGAAGAAGTTTACTTCTATCCACCAACATTTGGCCCGCATATTCACCTCATATTTAAAGTCGGAGACGCCCATTCCGCAGTGGCTGGTGTTAGGACGTACTATACTCCTACCGAAAAAAGGCAACTTGTCCAAACCGGAGAATTACAGGCCAATAAGTTGTTTGAACACACTGTATAAGATCTTTACAGCTGTCCTAAACAACAGGATTGTTCGACGAATTGAGCCTGTATGGCGAGAGATGTACGAACAACGAGGCTCGAAAAAAGGTGTAGCAGGCTGTCGAGAGAACCTGCTGATTGACAGGTGTGTTTGTAAAGACGCTACAGTCCATCAGCGCGTCCTTTCAATGGCCTGGATTGACTACCGGAAAGCTTTCGATTCAACCTCTCATAGACTTATCATCTCTCTGTTGGAAAGCTTGAAGGTACATCCACACATAGTGAGATGCATAGAGAGATTGATGCCTCTTTGGAAAACTAGATTTACAATCTCATCTAGGAATCATCGAGTGACGACGAACAAGGTCACCTTCCAGAGGGGCGTCTTTCAAGGGGATAGTATGAGCCCTTTATTTTTTTGCATCACACTTCTGCCTCTATCTCTCGCACTACGAAATTCTCCTGGATACCTCTGTGGCGACACTAATCAGCGTGAGCATAAGGTCACTCATGTATTTTATATGGATGACCTGAAGATCTATGCCGCTGGTAAAAGCAAACTTCAAACTGCTATAAATATCGTCAAGAACTACACAGGAGAGATTGGGATGGACTTTGGTTTGGAAAAGTGTGCCAAAATTCATTTGAAGAAAGGAAAGATTACTGGCGTTCCCAAGGACCCTGAGCTTGTCGATATAAGTGTTATTAGACATCTTAACACTGGAGAGACCTATACATACCTGGGCGTGCCTCAAAGCCGCATTCAGGACGTAACATCAGTGAAGGAGTCTCTCCGAAGCAGATACAAGCATCTTCTTCGACAGATTTGGTCTTCCAATCTGTCGGCGTTGAACAAGGTATCTGCGACTAACATGCTTGCCGTCCCGGTCCTACTCTACTCGTTTGGGGTGGTTCAATGGACGAAGAACGAGCTTAAGGCCCTTGATGTCACCACGCGTAAGATCATGCATATGCGTAAAAGCTTGCATATCAATTCGTCAGTTCCGCGATTATACATTTCACGCCGTCAAGGCGGACGCGGACTTCTGAATCTCCAGTGTCTTCATAACCGAATTATTTTGAGTACAGCTTACATCGTTGCAAATGGCAGAGATCCTCTCCTAAAGATGGTCAGAAACCACGAGATGATTGGCGAAGGAGCGTTCCTTTACAAAGCCGCGGAGCAAGCTGCCGAGACCCTTGGCCTGAATTTTAATATCAGAAGTGAGGAAAGTGCATTACTCCATCTAGATGCTTCACGTCTAAAAGCCGAAGTGAAGAAAGCAGAGGTTGGAAAATTTCACAAAGAGCTACTCGACAAGCATATGCACGGAAACTTTCACAGAAATGTAGAAAAACAGTCCTTGTCGAAGGAGCAAACTTTTGCTTTCCTCAAATCATCAGGGCTCAATTCAGGTACAGAGGGCTTTATTTTCGCATGCCAGGACGGTGTCATCTCCACCTTAGCATACCGTCACCGCATTTTATGTCAAGAAGTTCCCAGTGATAGGTGCAGAGCGTGTCATGCACACGCTGAGTACCTAGAACACATACTATCGGGGTGTCCAACCCACGCAGGAACAACGTATATCTATAGACATGACGCGGCCCTAAGAGTACTTTATTACCACCTTTGTCGCTCTTATGGTGTTGGTCGCGACCCTGCCCTGCCGAACGCTCCAAGGGATATAGAGTCAATTGTCCGAAACGAGAAGTGCCAGATTTTCTGGAACTATGATTTTCGGGCAGCAGTGTCCGTTGCGCACTCGAGGCCTGACATTGTTCTCCAAGACTTCGAGAAACGAACTATATTCGTGATCGAATTCTCGGCTCCGTCCGAATACAATATCACTGCAAAGGAGAAAGAAAAAGAGGAGAGGTATCAAGACCTTAAAAGAGAGCTGCAACGACTGTACCCAAAATATTCGGTACGAGTAATTGTCCTTGTGATAGGTGCTCTCGGAGGTGCTAAACTATCACTGGTTCGTAACCTCAAAGCCATACCCGCGTACCAAAAATATGCCAAGGCACTTGCGAGATGGATGCAGAAAGCTGTCATCCTTGGGTCGCTTCGTGTCCTCAAGACACACGAGGGTTTCGCCGGCCTGTCGTTGTGATTTCGTCGTGCCCTGTGACCACCCATCTCACGGATGTGAGACGTGGCCATAGGTGTATTTTACCGCGGTTCCACTGGGGGCTATTGACATCTTTTTTTTTTTTTTTAGATGGCAGTTGCTCTTAGTGGTACCCTGCGGTGGTTGTTTAACTTTATTTTATATATATATATATTTAATCACTGTTATCGCTGTCATCGCTCGGTTCATTATTTGCATCGATTACTTCACAATTTTCGAACAGCTTGCTATAAAACTGTCGGTTATCTGATGTCAAATAGCACATAAGAGAAAGAAGATCTTTTTTTCTAGCATCGCTAATACCAATTCGAGGAAACTTTTTAAACCTAACTGCTCTTTGTTACTAATTACGGCATTTGGATTAAAAATCTTAAAAGTTTGTGCACTTTCGTTATACTCCTTGTACGCCGAAATCATGCCTGATGGCTTAAAAGTTAATTTAACATACTTTTGAATGGTAAAAGTACGCTGGACGCCGCCCGTAACTACTGCGCGCGCTCGGGTCGTAACGGACTGCCCTCTATACCGACTGTGTAAGCTTATCCATTGGTTTAAAATGCTTGAAACTTCACATACACATAATAGAGCCGCGCAGCAATGTAATTATTATTATTATTATTATTATACCATTAAGCCTTTTTCCTTCCGGGGTAGGCGTGACTTGCTCGGTTGGAAAGTAGTGAAATAGGTATATAGGTATGAGGTTGATCGGTATATGGGTATAGGGTGGATGGGTATGTAGGTGTTATGTATAGATGTTTTAGATTGATCTTGAGTTCTCGTGTTATTTATATAAATGACACGTTCACTCCGCAACACTGCTCCGACCCAGGTTGCTGATCAATCTCTCTAGCGATCACCCCAAGTGAGGAGCCTCACAAAATTATTATGCATGGTTCCCCACCTGAGCCCATTAGTATCCAAGGTCTTTGTTTCAGGCATCATTCACTCTATTGTCACTCTGTTTATAAACTATTTGTCGCCACATATTTCTGTCCTGGCATACTACTCTAGCTTCATTCACGTCCATGCATTTTTTTATGCAGGCTCTTGTATTTCTATGGCTTCTTATGTCTCTTCGTATTAGTGTCTCATTCACAGATTCTAACCATTCTTTCGGCGGTCTATCTCTGGGCATTCTGCCATTTACTTTACCTTTATACACTCGCTTGGTCAGTCGTTCATCTTTCATTCTTTCAAGATGTCCGAACCACCTTAGCTGATTTCTTTCCCATATGTCAACTAGTGTCTCCCCTGTACCACATTCTTTGAGGATTTTCTCGCTTCGTACTGTGTCCATCAGTGTTTTCCCGCATATTATGCGCAGAGGTTTCATGCCGATCGCGTTGATTTTACTCCTGTCCTTTTCTTGACAGGTCCATGTCTCGCTACCGTATAGTACAGTCGGTACGAAAATAGAGTTATGTATGGCCATTTTAGCTTTTTTTGATATGTTTTTATTTGTGAGGATGGACCCTGCTCTACCGATAACCTTCTTACCCTTATTTATGCGCCTATCTAATTCCCCATCTATTTTTCCGTCGTTAGTGAATAGACTACCTAGATATACGTACTTGTCAGCTTGTTCTAATTTCTCATCATTTAGGTCTATGTTGCATATTGTTTTCTCACTTTTTCCCTCAAACACGATGACTTTCGTTTTATTCACGTTAATTTTGAGGTCCATGTTCTTCATGCTTGTATTAAGTTTATTCAACATTCTTTGCAAGTCTTCGACTGATTCTGCCATAACAATCTTGTCATCTGCGAAAGCCAACCCACGTACCTTGACGGTTTCGAGATCTACACCTTTTTCGTCGAAGAGGGCAGTTCTAAGACACTTATCCATGAATATGATAAATAGCCACGAGGACATAACGCATCCTTGTTTCACGCCTTGCATAATATCGAACCATTCACTCTTTTTCCCATTTACCCTTACACTCGCTTTACTACCTGTATATATTGTTTTTATTGCTAGTAGGAGCCCTCCATTCACTCCACACTTTCTAAGGACTTCCCAAAGTTCACTTCTATTTACCGTGTCGAATGCTTTTTCTAGATCGATAAATGCACAGAAGACTTTCTTTCCTACTCTCAAACTTTTTTCTGCGACCTGTCGTAGGCGAAATATCTGATCTGTACATGATCTTCCTGGCATAAATCCACTTTGGACTTCCCATATTTTCTCTTCTATAATTTCCATTACCCTACGGATAAGTATTTTTGAGTATATTTTACTTACGGTACTTAGTAGGCAATTCATAAATTTTAGAAACGACCTAAATCGACTTAAGCTGTTTTTCTAGAGAACGGCTCATATTGCAGGGACAAGAGTACATCCTCAGAGAGCCAAAACTAGGATCAAAACCTCACTCTTTCGGACTACAGTCCACTCCACTCCGGATCATTTAAATGTATCTTCAGTTGAGTTCTCAATGGGAGCACAACCTCCCGGCAGTATGTAGGTTTCGATACTCAAAGGATTAAATCCCGAACATTTTTTGTTTATCAGTACACAAACTAAAGGACCTTTTCTCTGTACCTTCTCTCCTCTGCTACAACCTGCTACAACCCATCCATTTATGAGTGCTTGAACAGCTGGCACCAACCACTCAGAATAGGAACACTTTCTCTCTACAGTACATTTTTTCTGTTCTTGAAGGGACCGTAGTAGCAACGTCTGCCTTGTATGACAGAGGCCAGAGTCTGGCTCAGCATCTGCTCCCCCTAATCGACCAGACTGGTGTAAGAAAAGATCAGACCAGACGAAAAACATAATCTGGTTAATAAAGGAACCAGATTCCATAAGCATGCAAGCTTATACGGCAACAGGTTATGTTGTTAATATTTCAGTATGTCTCCTGGAATGTTGTGACGTCTCCGCATTGTATTCTCCCAGAAAGGGCTGAAATATAGTGTAAAACTATTACAAAAACCTACTTGGCACCATTTTACGTTATTTTAATTTTTTCTGGTGTATATCATGACATGTCAACGGCGATACCACGCTGAAAACACCAGTTCCCGTTAGATCACTGAAGTTAAGCAGTGTTGGGCGCGGTTAGTACTTGGATGGGTGACCGTTCGGGGAATACTGCGTGTTGTTGACCCGTCGTGGGTGTGGTGGACCCACACTGGTAGTATTTATCTACCTAGAAACACTACCCGAATCGGGTAGTGAGGCAATGAACTTTCGAGTTCGAAATGCTAATCAATTTTTTTTTTTTTTATTATATCATGACCAGTCTGGGCCAGGATCTGCTATACCAGACTCTGTTGCCAGAACATTACGCCAAAGCGGAACCAGCCGGGCGCCAGGCTGCAAACAGAGTCAATATTTTGAAAATTGGAGTACTTTTTCATATTTTCCACAGAAAAATATTTACTTAACAAAATAGAAGCGTACTAAGAATTTCAAGACTTCAAACGAATATTTTGTTCCCTAACGTCGATGCTGATATAGATAATTTTGCAGTAACTGTATTCAAATAGGGTAAATTTAATTGGGAATGCAATACTCTTTAACATTTATAACATTTATTCTTACATACATTCCATAGAAAAATATTTACTTACCAAAATGGAGACTTATTATGAATTTCGAGATATTATTTTTTCATTTTTCTTTGGCCCACGTTGATTTAAAGAAGATATAAATATCTTATATAAGTATCTGACCACGCGCTCGTGCTCGACTCCCTATTTAGTGGAAACTACGCAAGTGACTTTCTAATCTTTTTAGTTCGTATGTATTTGAAGTAAGTGAAAACGCAAATCCATTTTTTAATGGAGTTCATTTGAATAATCTATTTTTGATTAAAAAATGAATAAGACCACCTTCGTTTTATCCAACAAGTGATTTTTGATTACGAAGATTTTGATTCTACATCCTGAATTTGTCCAGAATTTGTATCAGGGAGGTGAATCCCCCTTTTTTAATCCTTCATAGAATGTGTTTTACCAGAATAAAATTCTAGCGTAAAGGTATAAATTATTGAACTGTTATTTTGCCAACTTTTAAATTGGAACGTCTCAAGCGATTTTTCAATTTCCATTTGCATGCCGAGTACAATGTCTGCACAATTTCGTGAATGTAATATCTGCAACCCGCTGTAAAGTATATAACGACGAGCGCTCAATCAAACCGGCAGCCCTTTTTCAATTTCCCGTTTACACATACTAGCATTTTCCACGCAAAAATATGAAATATCCGCAAAAACGAAGTTGTAATTGCCTTAAAAATGACACTGAATCATATTTCTCAACAAACCTTGTCCATGAAAAATTGAAAATGCATTGTCTATTACTCTGTCCAAATGTGAATCAAAATAGCCGTGAATTAAAACAAATACAAAATATCTTTCTTATAAAAAAATGTTTTAATGTTCTGAGTAACAAAATATTTTCTCGATAAATGTGATAACAAGCCCATCAAATTTGACGAAGATTAAAATGATCTCACCAAAAACATCTACGATGCTAAAACTTGGCCAAGTCAATGTTATCTGTAGGCAAATAAATAAAGTTATGGAATAATAAAAATTGGCCAAATTCAAAAAACTAATTAGCTACTCTTTTAAATGGTTGGCCACCTTTATTTTCAAAATGAATGATTCAAAAAATAAAGTTTTAAAATAAAATTTTTAAAAATATTTTAAGGTATTGCAGTGTAGATTCACATGGTGACATTTAACTTTTCATAGTTCACTAAAAATAAATAATTTGTTAATAACAATTGTGTACTGATAAACAATATTTTTCATGATTTGAAATATTCATTAAGTGATTTTGTCTTCAATCTAATTGAAATAATAGATCTGAAAACAAAGTTGATATAATAATATTGTTGAAGACAAATTTCACAAATAAATTCACAGTTTTACACTGCTGCGAAATATTTTGTAAATACAAAAAACATAAGATTCTTTGTTTTTAATATAAGTATGTTACTTTTAGTAATTGTATTAACGACCAAAAATACTCAATAAATATATCAAATTATTTAAACAGCTACTATTGTCTATAGCACTAGAATTAAATATTCAAAAATGAGGAAGAAAAGGATAGCCAATAATTTTATGTAGTAAAAAAGAAATTTGTAACACATTTAACATCAATTAGCGTTATGAAATTATCTTTTATTTCTTAGTTTTGCTACTTCTATATAGTGCAGACAAAATTTAATTATCTAAAAACCTTAATTATCATTACGTTATTGGGAAAAATGGTTCGGGAGGGCGAGGTACTAAGCGCCCAGTATTCGCCAGCTTAAACAATTCAGTTAAGGTTGGAAACTTTTTGAAATTTTCAGAAAGATCAGAGTGAAAAGTAATAAACATTTACAGAATCTCTATCCATCTATGATTAATATGCATTTGCGTAATCGTAATCGCAAGTCCGCCATCTTAGCCATCTTAGCAAACAAGTGAAATATTTCAAAAGTTGCGAAAATTTTAAAGATTACCCAGGGAGGTTACATTTTAAACAAGAAAATTCAAAAATCTATTCCCACCCTGCTAAAATGTCGAAAGGAAAATATAGTGAAATCGGATGGAGACCGGATACAAACCCGGCAGAAAAAATTTACTTTATATCCGGTTCTATCTGGCATCTATCCGGTCTCAGATACATGTTTTCGGAATCTATCCAGTTTCATCCGGTTCCTATACGAGAAATAGAACCAGAAATTAAATATTTGAAAATTGAAAAGTTCATTTCCTTCCGTTTTCTATCAGATTCCTATAAGAGTCTTGACTCTGCTGATTGTTTTCGACGGAAGTGTACAATCTACCGGTTTCTATCCGGTTTCTATACGAGAAATAGAACCAGAAATTAAATATTTGCAAATCTCGAAGTTCATTTTTATCCGTTTTCTATACGATTCCTATGAGACTCTTAACGCTGGTGATTGTCTTCGACGCAAGTGTACAATCTACCCGGTCCTATCCGGTTTCTATCCGACAAATTGAACAAAATATTTGAAAATTCCCAAGTTCATTTCTTTACGTTTTCTATCCGATTCCTATAAGGGACATGACGCTGGTGATTGAAGAGTACAATCTACCCGATCCTATCCGATTTCTATACGAGAAATAGAACCACAATTTTATTAAGTATTTGCAAATTCCAAAGTTTATTTCTTTACATTTTCTATCCGATTCCTATAAGGGACTTGACGCTTGTGATTGAAATGTACAATCTGCCTGGTCCTATCCGGTTTCTATTCGACAAATGGAACCACAAATTAAATATTTGCATACCCAATTAAGTTCATTTTTATCCGTTTTCTATCCGATTTCTATAAGGGTCTTGACTCTATGGTGATTGTCTTCGAGACGGAAGTACACAATCTATCCGGTCATATTCGGTTTCTATACAAGAAATAGAACCACAAATTAAATATTTGCAATACCCAAATTCATATCTATCCGTTTTCTATCCGATTCCTATAAGCGTCTCTATTTTCTAAATGCACATCATTACGCCTTATCTCTTTTATTCTCCTTCTTCGAAATTCTTTCTACATCATTTATTACTGCAAATGTTTTCAAAATTACGTCAGTCATGGTTTTATTATTCATCACATCACTATTTCCTCTAATAATTATTTCTGTACATAAAGAAAATCTGGGGAGAACGGTACCAAAGGGTACTTTATGAGCGCGTAGGTTTTAACGGGTGGCAATTGATACCTGTTGTGTGGCACTCAGTTCGCGTAACACTAAGGGCCCGAGCTCAATGGAGACCCGAACCCGAGGATATCTCTGTCCTTTTTTACCGTAGCTACTGTAAAAAAGGACCGAGTTATCTTCGGGTTGAAGTTTCAGGTTCGGGTATCCATTGTGCTCGGGCCCTTATTCTCTCTCCTACACTCACTTGTTTGCTCGCTCGCTCTGCAGCGTCGGAAACATAAGACAGTTATTCACCATCAGCATGAATGAACCGGCACTCTGACGCGCAATTTCATTGTTTTGTGTAATCGAAAATACTGCTGTATTGCAATCGTGCCTTTCGAAGCTCATGATTTCATGGAATGTTTAACCATTGTGCCTATTTATACCCGCTAACTTCTTACTGAAAATTGTGACTATCGAAGAAACATTTGAGGCACCGGATTGCAGAACTGCCTGTGCGCTCGGCCCGTCTCGGCCCAGTAGGCAGTAAAGTGGGGAGACTCACTGAACGCGTTGATCGAGGGAAAGAATCAATTG
>CAKNXH010024750.1:0-13862 GCA_932178445.1 Andricus quercusramuli | reverse complement strand
AAAAACAACTACTAATCTAAAAGAACTAAAAAATAATAAACTGAAAATTTGTTTCGAACACTTTTTTTTTCTCAAAATTCCGTTATGTAAATTTGTACAATAACAAATTTAGTTATTTTTATTGAATCCTACAACGCTGTGGGGAAATAAAAAATTTCCTCGAAGCCTGCAACGTGGAGGGAAAATTTTTTACATTCTCATCATAATGAGAAGGTATTGGTTTTATGTGAAAAATGACTTTCGCGAATTCCATCAAATGTCGACGTTTTGAGACCCCCTGAGTCAGAAAAAATAGTTTTTACGTCGGTGTCTGTCTGTCGTTGTCGTCGTTGTCGTCGTTGTCGTCGTTGTAGTCTGTAAACACGATAACATTTAAAAAAATTATCCGATTGGATTGCCCCTTGGCACACTTCACAAGAGTGTGGAAAGAAAGGACGAGTTCGTCAGCCAGCTATTTTGGACAAAATTTCGAAAAGTTAGAGCATTTTTGACATTTTTGTGACTATTTTTTTTCGAAATTTGACATTTCTATTTAGGGCTCTTCATAGCACATGAAAATTCGAACAATTTATCCTAATGACTTTTTTCGATAAAAGTAAAATGGTCAGAGCTATAGGATTTTCAAAATCCAAAAAAACAAACGAAAATTAACATTTTGAGCCAAACAACGCACGATATGAAAAAAAGTCAAGACAAGAAAAGTTTTTCTTTTTGCACGCCCTACAAGGGTATCATAACGACTTTTTGAATTTTCTTGAAAAATTGAAAATTCACATTTTTATTGCACAAAAAATAATGAAAAATCCAAAAATTTAATTTTACGGACAAACTATGCAAGTTACGACAAATGATGATTGAACAAAAATTATGCACTCACAAAAGATCCACAAATTTGTTAATGGTCACTTTTTGATAGGATGTGTAGTTTTTGTATTATTTGTAAAAATTACATTAACAGTGAAAAAATCAGCCCGATAAGTGGGCACATTCTCATCAAAACTTTGCTTATTTATTTTCTTTTTCATCTCGTGTGTGTTTTTTCAAAATATCTCATTGTTTTCATGTTCTCAATACTATTTCTAACCATTAAAACAATAAAATAACTATCATTAATGCTCACGGTACTTGAAAATTTGTATTTTTATTATTACATTCTCATCATAATGAGAAGGTATTGGTTTTATGTGAAAAGTGACTTTCGCGGATTCCATCAAATGTCGACGTTTTGAGACCCCCTGAGTCAGAAAAAATAGTTTTTACGTCGGTGTCTGTCTGTCGTTGTCGTCGTTGTCGAAGCAACGAAGCGCGAAGCGCGACGAACAAATCTTGTGCCGCAAGCGCGCTCAAACTTTTGCGTTTCTATTATACGATGAACAGAAACGAGCGTGGAGCGCGAGGTTTACATGATTTTGAAAGCAAATATCGAGCGCGAAGCGCGAGTGTCTTGATGAGAATGTGTTCCTTAAGGTCGATAGAACCTTAAGTAAAGTATTTCTTCTTTTTATGTAAAACTGGCGTAATTAAACCAAAAGCAAGTCATAACGATGAAATTTACTACGAGAGTATTAGCCCACGAAGCGCGCAATAGCGAGCACACGATGTGCGAAAACCTATAGAAGAACCAAGTTTAAAGCGTCAGGTAAATTTGTCCGAGCGCGTAGCGCGAGGTGAACACATTATCGAGCGCGAAGCGCGAAATGAATACGTAATCGAGCGCGAAGCGCGAGATCCAACAGGTGCGCGCCCTAGGCGCGCTCAAACTTGCGAGCGAAGCGAGCCGCGCGCTAAGCGCGCGATGAGAATGTGCCCGCGCCGCGGGCAGATTTTTTTTTTAATTTTCCTATTGGAATTTTTACAATTACAAAATTAGTTGTTTTTATTGAAGCCTACAACGCTGCAGGCGGGAACATTTTCTCAAAATGTCTTTTTTTTTTAATTTTACTATTGAAATGTTTACAATAACAAATTTTGTTGTTTTATTGATGCCTATAACGCTGTGAGGGGAAAAATTTTCGCAACATTACTTTTTTTTTTATTTTGCTATTGAAATGTTTACAATAAAAAATTTAGTTGTTTTTATTGAAGCTGTGAGGGAAAACAATTTTACCGAAAAATTTGTTTTCAAAATGTTTACAATAAAAAATTCATTTTTTTTTATTGAAGCCTATAACGGTCTGGGGAAAAAACGAATTATCGAGAGAAATTTCATTCCCCACAGCGTTAAAGGCAACATTAAAAATAACTAAATTTGTTATTGTAAAAATTTCGATAGAAAAATTTGGAAAACAAATTTTTCGATACCACTTTTTATTCCGCAGAGCGTTATAGGCTTCAATAAAAAAATTGTTATTGTAAAATATTTGAAAACAAATTTTTCGATGAAATTTTTTTCTATCACAGCTTCAATAAAAACAACTAAATTTGTTATTGTAAAAATTTCAATAACAAAATTTAAAAAAATAAATAAATTCTTAGATGTAGGCTTCAATAAAAACAACTAATTTTGTTATTGTTAGAATTTCAATAGAAAAATGTTTAAAAAAACATCACGTGCGTCCTAAACTACGACCCAAGACAGATTTATGTGTAAAGATATTCGGTAAACGTTAACTGAAATTGAAATCTTACACAAAGCAAATAATAACTCACGCGCATGTAGGAGTATAAAAATTTGTTTTCTCTTATAATTATGTAATGTCGTGCAAAAGTTTCTGGACATCTATTTTCCAATAGGTTGAACAAGCACCCTTGTTTTAATAATAATGAACTGTAGATTTTCTCTCAATTATTCCATAAAAGGTGATAAAAGTACCCATTTTATGGGCATAAATGAAAGCCAACACGTGTTAATTTTATTAGAAGTTGTTTGAAAAAACGTCAAATATCAATAAATATCAATAAAATATCAATAAATTCGGAAATAACCAATCTTTTATTGTTTTTGGGCTAATTTTGAAGATAATTTTCTGCAAGTCTGTTAGAATACTGTTCTATTAATATTGTTCTAATTCAGCTATGGAAACCTGACTTTATATCAATATTGATAAGTTCTTTAAATTAAGCTTAGGTTTTGATTGCATCAAAGGAAAAATTCTAGAAATATCTTATCAAGTCATTAAAATAATTAAGGAAATTATCTTTAAAACTAGTGCAAAGAGATTAAAAAATATTAATTGCTTTTTGATTCATTAACATTTTTCGGAAACATTAAAATTTGTAATTTTTTTAATAACTCCTAATCAAATTAATATATCGCTTTCAATTTAAGAACATTAGGTGTACATATAATTTTATCATGTTTCGTGTAGTAATTGGAAGTAAATTTAGAGTTGAATATTTTTACAACTATAGAGTGCTTTTATAAAGTATTGAAAAAGATAAGTCTAGAAACTTTTGCACAGTAGTGTATTACATTCGCTTATAAACTATGCAATGTAGGTATATTCTATTTCTGTAAAATTAAAATCTATCACTTGTATGCAGAAAACAATAATTTGCCACGATTTTAAGAAAAATATAATTCTTAAACAAATAATAATTGTTTCAATAATTGAAAATTATTTACAAAATATTCGGAAACTCGCCCCTTAACAATTAAAAATAATACTTGTTACAAAAATTTAAAGAATACAGTTTTTAGTATGAATTTAATAGAAAACTGCTATTTTGCAGTTTTTGGGTCACTTTCCAAACACAGTAACAATGGCTTGCAAGGAGGGTGGGAAGTCAAAATTAAAACTTACTGGGTGGAAATTATTCTTTGAACATGCGTTGAGAGGTTTTAATACTTTAATTCACAAAAGTTTGTAACAAGTAGCTCTTTTTCCAATTTTTTGAAAATCAAGCTTTTCCCATTTAAAACCCCATTTTAATTTTGAAGGCTCGGCGGCACGGGTTAACTTTGACAAAAAAGAAAACAAGAAAAATGTTGAGTTGATAAACTGCAAATATAAATTAAGTATTTATTTTCAAAAATGAACTATAGTTCGACTCTTAACAATAGAATAATAATAAGATTGATTTTATAAGACGATTATGAATCTGTTCGTAATTAGATAATTCATAGATTTTTACGTTAAAAATTGAACTATTTTAATTCGAAAGCCTTAGTAATTAATGAAATTTTTGCATCCGATTGCAACTTCAAAATCTTTTTTCAATCTTCAAAAACATTTTGATTAATATTTTCATAATTAAATGCTTTCTTTCAATTTCAAATCATATTCAAATATTTTTGCATTCTAAAATACTTCATTTTTCAAGCATTCAGTTTGAAAATTTTTAATTAAAAAATTTTTGTTCCAATATTGAACAATATTTGACTGTTTATTTAAAATAAGAAATTATAATCAAACATTGAATAATAAACTAAATAAAACTGAATCATTCAAAATAAAATAAACCTCGAATCGTTCGAATTTCAGGGTGCTGAAAGCAAACTTTAAAATTTGCATTATTTCATTTTTTTTTCATTTTTAATTTGTAAATTACATTTTTCAATTTAGATTTTTCAGGGAACAACTTATAATAACTACGTTGTACGGCTTTTAAGTTAAAATAGTTTGAAAATGATATAATTTTGAACACTTGCAAATTTCTCTGAAAGAACTCTGGACACGCTTTGAGGTTGAAATTTAATTATTTAGAATAAAATAAGCCTCGAATCATGAAAATTTCAGAGTGCTGAATTAGGTATTTTCACTTCATAATCAGCTAACTTCACTTCGTTAACTGCTGAGGGGAAAACAATGGATCAAATGCATGGGATTCGCTCCATTTTTGCCCTATTTTGTTAATATCTTTGTAAAAACTAATTTTTTCTATATAAATGTATTGGAAAAATAGTTTTTATTTTTTAAGAACTATTCAATGACATAATAAAATGGTAATAATTATTATTCATAATGAAGATATTACCAAAATAAAGTTTTGTCCCATGCATTTGATCTATTGTTTTCCCCTCAGCACTCGACGAAGTGAAGTTAGCTGATGGTTGAAGTGAAAATACCTAATGCAAACTTGAAAATTTGCATTGTTTCATTTTTTTTAATTTGTAATTTATAAGTGACATTTTGGAATGTGAATGTTTCAATAACAATGTAAAATCCTTTAATTCTACTATTTCAACGTAAAATTGTTCAAAAATGATATCATTTTGAACATTTAAAAAATTAATTGATTCATTCTTCAAACTATTTTATTTCCAAAACGCATTCTCTCCTTTGCCTGCTTAGTCAAGCTTTGTTTATAAAATTCCGATGCGGACCGATGTCAGTTTTCTGAAGTGTCGCACTTATGTTACGCATCTACATTTAGAATTAAGCTAATTATACTTCATGAAGAAGAATATTCAAAATTTAAATTTCACTATGAAAAATTAATTATTATGACACTTATCATTATTATTACACGTCTAAGTACTCAAAACTTATAAGAAAAATATTGAAAATTGTTTCTTTTTTTCAAATTAGACACAGCATATTTTCCTCCAGTTTGTGAATAATTTACAATTGTTTAAACAATTATTATTCGTTTGAGAGAGAGAGAGAGAGAGAGAAAGAGAGAGAGGCGCAAAACTCCGTTCTGTGGCATGAGATACAGCGAGTGTGTCAGAGGCCTGCGTTACGCTTTCTAGTCGTGGTTTCATTTGGTTATTGTACAATTTTCTGAAGCAAAATTTTGAGAAAAAAAAATTTGAAACAAATTTTCAGTTTATTGTTTTTTAGTGTTTTGAGTTCAGTAGTTGTTTTTATTGAGCCTGTACCGTGGTGGGGAAAACAAATTTGGAAATTTTTTTTACAAAATTTTGACATTGACATTTTTACAATAACAAATTTAGTTGATTTTATTGATGCCTATAACGCTGTGGGGGGGGGGGGGGGATTTTCTCAACATTCCTTTTTTTAAATTTTGCTATTGAAATTTTCTTAATAACAAATTTAATTGTTTTTACTGAAACTGTTTGTGAGGGAAACAAATTTTACCGAAAAATTTGGTTTCAAAATTTTTACAATAACAAATGAAGGGTAGAAATGCAAAAGGAGTTAAGCGCCATTGTTTACTTTTTTCAGGAGAGACTAAAAACATGTTGTAAATTCAGCGGGACCATTTAAGAGAAAAATAAGGAAGTACTTTCGAGATACTTTCATGATCTATCGAACTAAAAAAAAGTTTGCTCACAAAAAGCTATCCGGTTTCGAGAAATTGAATGAAACAGGTCATGTTTTGAGGTTAGATTTTGGGTCCGTATCGACTTTTAACATCTTTCAACATTAATTGTGGAGTCAATTTGCAGTTTAAGAAAAAACGAAAAATTTGAATTCTAGCTATTGAATGGACGAATTGATTTCCAAAAAGTTTGTTTGAAAAATATCATGCAGTTTCGCGAAATTTGAAAATCCAATTATGACTTCGAAATGGTGTAAAACTGACATTTCAACTTCAAAATAATGATGATAGCAGTAATAATTTTGCATATTTCCAAAAAATGAGGAATTGGGTTATTCAGCGCTGAACGGAAGGGACCCAATAGTAATTAAAAATTATTAGCCAGTGTCGAGAAAAATGAAATTTGATTTTTTACTTTGTGGTTAGAAAAGCTTTTCGGACTGTGAACACAAGAACACAAATTTTGAAAAATGATGCCCCAAAAAAATCCTTTGGTAGGCATGTGTAATAGAATTTATCTGATTTTTTGAGCTAATAAACCCGATTTCGAAAATTTGGCGCTTGACTCCTTTTGCATTTCTACCCTTCAAATTTAGTTTTTTTTTATTGTAGCCTTCAACGCTCTGGGGAAAAAACGAATTTTCGAGAAAATTTTTTTTTCCATACAACGTTCTAGGCTTCATTAAAAACAACTAAATTTGTTATTGTAAAAATTTCGATAGGAAAACTTTGAAAACAAATTTTTCGATACGATCTTTTTATCCCGCACAGCGTTATAGGCTTCAATAAAGAAAAACTAAATTTGTTATAGTAACAATTTTGGAAACAAATTTTTCGATACATTTTTTTCCCCTCACAGCTTCAATAGAGGCAACTAAGTTTGTTATTGTAAAAATTGCAATAGCAAAATTTAAAAAAAAATATATTTTGAGGGAATTTGCCCCCCCCCCCCCCCCCACGCAGCGCTGTAGGCTTCAATAACAACAAATAATTATGTTATTTTGAAAATTTCGATAAGAAAATTTTGAAAACAAAAATTTCCCACCACGTTACAGGCTTCGAGAAAAACAGCGTTGTAGGATTCAATAAAAAGAACTACATTTCTTATTGTACAAACTTCTATAGCAAAATTTTGAAAGAAAAAATGTTTGAAACAAATTTTCAGTTTATTATTTTTTAGTATTTTTAGTTTAGTAGTTGTTTTTATTGGAGTCTGTAACGTGGTGGGGAAAAAACTTTTGAAAATTTGCTTTCAAAATTTTGCTATTAACATTTGTACAATAACAAATTTAGTTGTTTTTATTGATGCCTATAACGCTGTGGGAAGAAAGTTTTTTCTTCAAAATTTGCTTATCGAAATTTGTACAGTAACAAAAAATGTTTTTACACAAGTATATTATGATAATAAATCTTAAAACCTCGCTGAAACACGAATTTTTCTTGAAAATTATAAAATCATTTGTGGAAAAAATGTATAGACCGACGAAAAAGTGTCGTTGACGTTTTCCCAACTATTATAAAATAATTTCAAATTTGAAAAATTTTTTAACAACTTCTAGATTTCTCAAGATTTGGATATAAAACTTTGAAGCTTTTCAAAGATTTTTTAACTATATGAAATGAAAAGAATTTAACTTCTAACTTGCGAAAATATACATTCAAAAATTTTAAAGTGCATTGATTAATTCTTTAATTTTGAACATTAAAAATTACACCGTGGATTTATAATTTTGAAATTTAATCTGAATTTTCGAACTCCATAATTTATAAAAGTTAGAAATTCTAAATTTTGCATTTTATTTGCATTTCATTTATAATTTTGTGATTGAAAAGTGTTAGAACCTTCTATTTTATACGTGTAAATTATTGATAATTTGAATACAAAATTTTTGAAATCAAAAACTTAAACTTCAATTAGATAGTTCAAAATTCAAGAGTTCCACTTTGAGTGCTTTAATTTGCAGTTTCTATTTATTCTTTCAAATGGAAAAATGTTCAGCTTCAGAGTTCAAATTTTTTAATTTTATTGACCGTGAAAAATGTTTGCAAACCGAGAAAACCCTGGAAATGACCGCACACTTTTTTCTTCCATTAAAATGGCCACCCTGTTACATGTACGTATATACTCATAACAAGGTACTTTGATGAAGTTTGATTTTTCAGCACAAGCATTTCCACTTTCATTAAGATATTATAAAACCAAAATGGCAAGAATACAAAGAAAATATTTTTTGGGACAAAACTTTGACAAGCATGGTTCATATCATACAGTCCTGATTGTTTACAGTTTGGAGAGTCCCGATTCACCGTCGAGGCCACTGAGGGTACCCCCGACACGGCTGGTAAAGCGGGACTGCAGTGTAGTTTTACTTTCTTGTACTTCTAATTTTGTTTGTACTTCAATGTGCTGTTTGATGAATTTCTTGTGATTTAATGTATTTTCTGTGTCTTCTCTGCTGGGAGAAACCACTTGGATTCACAATTGGACGGTTCAATTGGAAATCTGAGTGGAAAAATGGTAAG
This sequence comes from Andricus quercusramuli, assembly GCA_932178445.1. NCBI lineage: Eukaryota > Metazoa > Arthropoda > Insecta > Hymenoptera > Cynipidae > Andricus > Andricus quercusramuli. Next base: position 5,171 of record CAKNXH010024750.1, on the reverse strand, counting down.
GAAAACCAATTGGACATGCCAGTTGACAGCGTACATTTTTCAATAAAAGTTTCTGCTTAAATTACTTGTTTTTTTTCAAGGTACAACTTCGTATAGTATCGTACAATTTTGGAATCTCTTGAATATTTATTTTATAAATATTTATATTTTATTTTTTTTTCATTTCATTTATTTATTTAAATTTATAATTATTAAAGCGTCATAGACGTTTTCCCAAATTTAAAAAAATCGTGTGAAGGTCTGAAATTCTATCACTAATAAACAATTCAAAAGCAAGTTTAGAGAAACATTTTTGCATTAATTGAAACATGAACTTATCAAACCGATACATAAACTTACTTCAGCTCATCGATTCTGTACAGGTATTTAAACACTCTCTAAATATTCTGTGAAAGCTAAAGAACTGAATGACAACCCTTTGCGAATAGATGGAAATCGAAATAGTTGGAGGAAGAAAAAGACAAGTTTTGGTTCGCGGTAGAGACGAATACCATAAAGTCCGAGGAAAAGAGCGACTCCGTTGTCGCTCTTTTCCTCCAACTTCACTCTGTTCGTCTTTACAGGTGAACGAAACTTGTCTTTTTCTTGCTCCAACTGTTTTTTGATCGCACTTTTCCTGGACATTGATAATTTTCCGACTCTTGCTCTAGGTGCCTCAATTGATCCTATTTGAAAAACTACAATATCGTGTATTAGAACGTTACCTTATGTCTCAGAAATAAACTTCAAATACATTTGATGGAAATGTTCAGCATACATTTTTTATAGTGTAGGGAATAATCTCATATATGGCGCTATAAACAAATAGACACATATTGAATGGGGGTATCAATATATCAACGAACGGGGTGAATATTTTCTCTATTATGTAGTTTGTTTCCAACTTCTTCTGTAGCTCAGTGCAACAAGTTGTCAATTGTGGAAGTAGAGGTTGGGGATTGATTCTCGTGCAGCCATATTTGTTAATATTCGTGTAGCTGAATTTTTACTAACAAGATTTCAATTTTCAATACCACATATATGTTTGAATTTTCTTATAAATGCAATTAAAATTGCAATAGCGATTGTTACATAAAACTTCAGTCGAATTTATATGAAAATTCAAACAGATATTTCTCATAGTGTTGTTTCAGATAAGAATTAATTTCGCACCAATCCAAACTATTCTGAATCCAAATCAGTTACGAAATAAGTTTTCAGTCTTTTATCCTTTTTAATCTGGATTCCAACTCTAAATTCAGTCTGAGTGAATTTTTTGAAAAAATTTCCAGTTTTTTCTCAATTTTTGGCTCCAATCTTAGTGAATTCCAAAGCCTTTCAATCTGTGAATTCAATTCGAATGAATGAGAAGGTTCAACCGAACTGACTTCACAATCCTTATCAATCTGTGCGTGGGTTACCGCACGCGGTACCTTATGGGATAGTTTCCAGTACGTTATATCCTAAAACCAACACTAAACCTACAGGATAAGAAATGTTGGTAAATTACGCAGGCTACCCAAAACTAGAAAATGCCAACCATTTTTGCATATATTTTACTGATTGTCAGATATTTCCAGTTGAAAAAATGAGACTTGGATTCACCTAGAAATAGACAATAATTTTTCCAACTACTAATAAACTTCTTATTCAAGATAATTTTCTATTTTAAAAACAGAAAATTGTTCATCCCTGGAAATCAATGCTGACATCTGCTCCCGTTTGGGCCATTGTAGCGGCTCATTTTAGCGAAAATTGGGGCTTCTATACGATGCTCACACAACTACCCACATATATGAATGGTGATTACTGAAATAAAAATATTATTTTTTGGTGAAAATTAAAATTTAAAATATATTTATAATTCGGTCTAGATGTTCTACATTACAAACTGGAGAAAGCTGGATTTTCGTCAGCACTCCCATATCTCGTCATGGCAATCGTCCTCCAATTTTCTGGTCACTTAGCGGATTACTTGAGGGCAAAGAAAATTCTGACCACAACACAGGTATGAGATTACAATTTGTGAGTGAGTTATTATTGATAGTACTTTACATCTCGCTTTACATGGCAATTGTGTAGCTTTTGAATCTCGCCGCCACACTGAGTAATAACATTCCCATCCGGACTTCCGAAATATATCCTTGTCTTCGGACATGCAGATTTCTATTAGAACAATCAGCGGATTACATATAGAGGAAATCATATATTGATAACATAGTATAAAATTTATAAAAATTTCAGGTACGAAAATCTTTTAATTGTGGTGCATTTCTTTGCCAAACGATTTTCATGACGGCTGCAGCCTTCATTCTGAATCCTGCAGGAGCAGTTTCATGTTTGACAATAGCAGTTGGTCTGGGTGGTTTTGCCTGGTCTGGTTTTAGGCAAGTTTTGCATTGGACAATTACATTTAACCCTAGACGGATACCATGGTATTTTTTACCTTCCCCGGACCCTGTGGGGGCCAAATGTCCCCCATTTGGATTTCCTGTGCACAATCATTTCCTTTCATCGAAATGAGATGTTTATATACACCATTTTCTTCGTTTTTTTAATGACAAAGAAAATGACGTATATAATATTTCAGTTTATTATATTCGAGATGTTAAAAATTATGTTTGTCTGCACCCGAAAATCTCGGATATTTGTTCAGGAAAGTGAAATGATTTTTGCTTGGGGGACATTTGTCCCCCGCAGGATTCGTGTAGGGTTAACTTTTCAAGTAATACCTTTTGCAATTTAAATTTCAGTGTTAATCATTTGGATATAGCCCCTCAACATGCAAGCGTTTTGATGGGAATAGGTAATACATTTGCTACTTTACCTGGAATCCTGAGTCCAATTATTTCCGGGTTCATCGTTCAAGAAAAGGTGACTGGTTTAAAAAAAACTGATTTCTATTCAATAGCTTGTGATTGATTATTATTAAAAAATGAGGAATGAAATTAGAGTAATATAAAAACTTGTATGTCCGAATTTCAGACTGCAGCGGAATGGCGAATAGTATTCATTATCGCTGGTTCAGTTTATCTCATAGGGGCGGTTATTTATGGGCTCTTTGCTTCCGGAGATAAACAGTCTTGGGCCGACGACACGAAAAAAGAAAGAGGCATTGCGTACGAAAATGCAGCAATGGAAGTAGAAGCACTATAAGAGCAAACACTATATTTTATTTTTCAGTACAATATTAAATTTGATACATATTTATAGATAAATCATAGACTCTGCACTAGTGCACAGGTCACAGTGGTCACATCGACCGAAAAAAACTTGTAAATAGATAACATGTAAGCAGGTCGTTAATAATTGAACCATGTAAATTTGTAAATAAACTGGTTATTTCTTGTTTCCTCAATAAAATCCATTATTTCTAGTATCTAGTTTTAATTCAAATGACAGTTCTAGCCTCCGAGCAGTTCGGTCGTGTTTCCCGGTCGCTCCCTGTCGTCTTTCTGAGAGCTTACGTAGCTTATTCGTATTTTGTGTTTTGAAGGGTAAAGTGAACGTTAATCGGTAGTTATGACAACCAACTAAGAGTTAAAATCTGTCTTAATATCAGTTCAAGAGAGTGTAAAATCCACAGGAGAAAATGTTCAGCGAATGACTGAAGATATTAAAGTGCTAAAGAGCTCAGATGAAAAAATTTTAGAAGAACTCAAAATCTATGAAACCAGATGTCATCTCTTGGAAGAGAAAAACAAATCATCCGAAGAAAAACTCAATATTCTTGAAAAAAGCTAGAATTTTTAGACATAAAAGAAAGGTCTAGGAATATTTGTCTCTACAATGTAAAGGAAGATTCGACTAACAATGAGAATCTTTTTGAGGCGGTTAACAAGATTTTCAAAGAAGCTAAAATTAATATACCTATTGATTGCTTCGAAAAGGTGATTAGACTCGGAAAAAAATATGGACCAAGACCTGTTCTACTCATATTTACGAACTCCAGGTTTGAATATGAGATATTCAAGAATGCTAAAAATATGCGCTCACTGAAGGTAACTTTCGCAAACGATTTTACTCTCGAACAAAGAGAAACACGCAAGAAGCTTCGAGATTACCAACAAAAGCTGGAGAGTCTTGGGAAGTCCTTAACGATTAAAGGAACCCGATAATTCATGGATAATCAGTATTTCGATGTGTCCTCAACGGCTAAGATTGTGGTAGAGAAGAGTGAGGATGTTTATCAGTCCGATGGTGGAATTTCAGCTTCTTCTATAAGCTCTACTGCTAGCAGGAAAAGGGCAAGAGGACGCCCTCCAAAATGACAATCTCCCAATACTGATTTAAATAAAAAAATCAAACATAGTCAAAAAGGAAATTCAATCAAAGCTTTTTTAAAGGAAGCGCCGGGAGGAGAAAACTCCAAAACGATCCTAAGTTCAAAAACGGTTCGCCAACAGTACCAGCAAATCGAATTATATTTTGGAATGCAAGGGGATTTAATAATCTAGATGACATCTATCAATACACTACTACAGATGACATCATTCGTGTGAGTGAGACATGGCTTAATTCTTCACCTCAAATCACGTATCCACAACGTAACATCAATTGTCAAGTTGTCTACAGTGCAGCTACGAGAGAATCCTCAAAAGCAAGAGCAGAGGGGGGTCTACTCATCATCAACAACGCAACCAATTATAAAATGGAAACGATATGTGCGGTAGAGGATTACATTTTTGTTAAACTCGATGGTAATAGTTTTAATATAGTTATTGGATCAATATACTCTAGCCCTAATTCTAATTTTGAAAATTTTCTGCGCAATATAAAAGTGATAACGTGGTTAGTGTCAAGTGGTGAGAGGATTTACGGAATTTGTGTGGTAGGTGTGAGCGGAGTGTGAGGGTGGAAGCCGAGGAGGTGAGTAGGATTGTGCACGGGTGCCCTGAGGTTAATTTTTTTCGAAAGTCTTGTCACTTCGAAAATCATTGCAGATCTAGATTCTAGATCATTTTTTACGTTCAAACACGCAATGACGGAAATCGCAGATAGTGCCGTCTTTTTTTAAGGCCACTTTGAAAAAAAAATGTTCACAAATTATAATACTCTTTAAGACACATGCATGATTTCAGCCCTTTTCGACGCCTATGAGACGAGGCTAAAGCTCCACTTTTTACTCCCTAGGGAGTAAAAAGTACTTTTTACTCCCTAGGGACTGAAAAGTGACGTCAGAGACGGATAAT
>CAKNXH010024743.1:0-13901 GCA_932178445.1 Andricus quercusramuli | reverse complement strand
CGATTATTTCCATTTGATCATTATTTATGAACAAACTTCTATTAATGATCAAACAATTTTGTTTCGTCCGCTTTTTTAAATAAATAAATAAATGTCAATTTTTTTTGTTCTTCATATACTTTTTTATTATTTGTTAATTATATGAGGTATTGAAAAGCTTTTCTTACAAATCAGATGTGTCAAAATTGTAAAGAATTTATTTTGCAAGAAAATAAACGTCTAGGTATTTAATCAAATCTTATCATTTTAGCGATAAAAATAACACATAAAAACGATAAGAATAAAAATAAGAAGGATAAGAGTAAAGAGAAAAGAATAAAAAGTTCCATCGAAGACTGACGTTTTTCAATAAATAATATTTTCGTGTGTTTCGAATTTTTTTCATTGAAGATAATTTTATCTCTTTGAAAAAATACCATCAATAACGACAACTACCTTCCATCTGTAACTTCGTTAACGCAACATATCTCACTTCATTTTTTGGGACAAAACTTCTTTTGGAAAAAATATCTTTCAGCAAATCTTGGTTTATTTTACTCGACAATACCTACTGAAAGATATCCATATATGCTATTATCAGATAGGTTCTACGTTTACATGATTTCTAACAAAAATTTTTTTTGTCTTTCAAACTTACTAGACTAGAATGGAGGGGGCGGTGTCGGAAAATTTCTGATCATTTCCCGGTTCCCAAACATTTTTACCATCATACAAATGACAAATTTTTAACTTTCTTACCTGAAAAAATGTTCAATTCAAATATTTAACACTTAACTACAAAACAAGAGCATTTAAAGCTGGAACTCTTATAAAGTCGCAGTATTTAAAATTAAAATAAAATCCTTTTAAATAAGTAATTCAGCAAACAATGTTATCAGACTTTTTCGAACTCAGGATTCTTTTTCCTTGTCTGAAAAAAGCCGAATTTCAGGAAATATCATACAATTTCATAGAATTTCACGGATTTGTCAAGGGATTTTATTAGATTTCAAGGGGCACAAAAACGAATTTTATGAGATTAAGGGATTTTTAATAGGATTTCCAAGAATTAAAGGGTTTAAAATTTGTTGTTTCAATTTTAAAGACTACGTTTTTTAAATTAATTTTAAAAGAATCATACATTCTTGAGGACCATAGTATCCACACAAATCCTACCAAATACTTGTTTTTTCTATAGTTAAATTCAAAAACTGGCAACCTTCAACACTAATTAAGTTCAAACCCGTAAAAATTTAGTAATTTAAAAAAACATTAAAAACTGTACAATTGAAACTAGTTTCATGTGTTAGAAAAACCTAGCTTAACAAACTAAACAATTACAAATTAGTAACATTTCTGATTGTGCATTTAAAATCTAGGAAACTTTGAAACATATATTTGCGAATTTCAACTTTAAAAACTAAACAACTTTTGTTTCAAGGTTTCAAAAATTAAACTTTTTTAGAGATGCGCATTGGAAAATTATAATTTTAAATTGATATAACAGAGACTTCCCAGATGATAAAAAATATTAAGAGGTATCATATCAGGCAGTATCAAATTACATTCAAACTGATTGGATAGATTTTATTATAAAATGAATGAGATTTCTGTACAAAAAGAAACATTCACTGTTATTTTCACTAGTCAAAATTGAAGAATTTTAAATTTTGTAAACTTTCAAGGTTTAGTTATTCTCAAAACTTTGAAAATCATATGATTTCTAATTGGAAGCTTTCAAAATTATGAATCCAAGGCTAATGGAACCGCTAAAAAATAAATAATTCCAAACTTCGTTCAAAATGGAACTATTCTAAACTCAGGTTCGTGAAACTAAATAGTTAAAAATTGATCATTTCATGTAAAAACTGACTATACTATGATAAACTGTCAAATGAAGAGTTGGAAAATATGAATACATGAATTTGAAAATTATTATAAATAATATTTTACATTTATGCAAATATTCATATTTTTTATAATTTTTCTCCCTTTTCTCGTGAAAAAGAAAAAGTGTCTAACGTGACCCCCATTCTAGGGTACGTGACGTTTAGGCGCCGCCGTTTGGACGCCGCCGTTTGGACGCCGCCGTTTAGGCGCCGGACGTTTAGGCGCGGGACGTTTAGGCGCCGGACGTTCAGACGCCAGGACGTTTAGGCGCCAGGACATTTAGACGCCAGATCTTTTAGGCGCCGGGACGTTTAGGCGCCGAGCGGTTTAATCACAGTAAGCCCTGCGATATCAAAAGTTGGAAATTATTTGGTTGTATATGCAACATGTTATGTTATGTATGCTATCCTAGTGGAACAATTTTTACAAAAAATTACAGAAAACGTAAAATTATTTTCACAGGAATCTAACAATAAATACAATAAATTGCAACCAAAATTACAGGAGGTTGAATTTGAAGTTATGAAAACTGAACCGCAAATCAAAACACTGAAAGGGAAATACTTTGGATTTTAAACTTTCAAAATTGAATCTTAAAAAAATGTCAATTCAAACGCTCAATAATTTTCGCGTATGAAATGAAAGCATTTAAAACTTTTCAATTGAATATTTTTTAATTAACAGCAGTTAAACTGCAAAATTTCGAATTTGAACTTTTACACATTGTACAGTTAAAATATTTGAGAAAGGAGAAATCCCCACGCTATCATTTTCAATGCTATGAATTGAAGAGTGAATAGAAAAATTTATAAACTTTCAAAATTATATCTTTTCAAACAATTTTGAGCTAGGAACAATAATTTATACATTAAAATTTGTTTTGAAATCTTCCAATTTTTAACGTTAAAATCTGTAACTTGCCTAAGTTTAAACAGGTTAAGAATCGTCCAGTGAAGTCAATTATTGTTCATTCAGCAATAATCGAACTACAGTTGAGTGTGATTTATTATGATAATTATTATTTATATAAATAATTCTTTAATATATTTGGCATAAGTTCTTATTAAAAGTGTAAGTTTGTTGTTAAATTGTAGTTTCTTGTAGAAACTTACATATTACATGTCTTGGTGGCCCTAAAAAGGTCCGATTTAGATTTTTTAAGATTTCGAAATAAAAATTTGAAGCTTTTTAAGGATCTTTGAAGGTAGATTTTTGAAGACGTCGAACACAAAATATATAAGCTTTTTAAGCATTTTGAAAGGTTTTAAATTAATACAAAATTTGTGTCAAAATTCCTAGAAAAACTCATAATCATTTTTTTGTTGAAAAATTAATTTTCATAGAACATTTGATACATTGCAATGACATATATGGTGTCCAATCAGTCGCTATATATTTGAAAAAAACTTCAAATGTAAGGTTTTTTATTTTTTTAATAACGATTATTCATTATTGTCTTTTAATATTCTACCATTCTTTTAAAATTTAAACATAGAAGCTTTTTTGTAATAACGATCATGTACACATTCTAATTTAAAATTATCTCATTCCAATATTCTAAATATCTGTCATCCTAGGTCGAAAAAGAACAACTTTTTGCTGCAAGACCTATAATTTCCTGTAGATTCTTGTAGAAAATTAAAACTACAATAAAATATAGCAATGTACAAAAAAATACAAAGCTAAAAAATTCATCTCAGCAATAGAAAAAAGTTGTACTTTCCTGTAATTTTGGTTATAATTTATTGTATCCATTGGTAGATTCCTGTGAAAATAGTTTTCGTTTTCTGTAATTTTTTGCAAAAATTGTTCCACTAGGATAGTATACATAACATAACATGTTGCATATACAACCAAACAATTTCCAACTTTTTATATCGCAGGGTTTACTGTGATTAAACCGCTCGGCGCCTAAACGTCCTGGCGCCTAAACGGCTCGCGCCTAAACGTCCAGCGTCCAAACGTCCTGGCGCCTAAACGTCCCGCGCCTAAACTTCCAGCGTCTAAACGTCCTGGCGCCTAAACGGCGGCGTCCAAACGGCGGCGTCCAAACGGCGGCGCCTAAACGTCACGTACCCCCCATTCTATATCCATTGTTATTCTTTCCCAAACTCTAGTTGACTTTGTCAGAAATGAATATGAATTTGATCTATATTTGTATCGTGGAATTACCGAATGTGTTCGTGTGGAATTTGTCTGAATCGTCTGTCGCGTACATTCAAAGAATGAAGACCTGTTTTCTTTCAAACTCAAAAGAAATAAACTATAAATTCCTAAATATAAAATATAATTTACCCAGTAATCTTATACAGTTCTGTGCGATTATTTTACAATTACGTTTCCATACACGCACAATTTCATTCTTTTTCAATAAAAAAAAATAAAAAGAAAGGATGACACACGAAATTCAAAGTGCCACTTACAAAGTCAGAAGAATCTTTGGAGAAAAGGGCGGAATCGAATAAATAATTGAGACAGCTTTTCCAAAGATTAGTACCAAACTATTTTGCTTGTCGGGGGCGGCGCCCCCCCCCGCTCTTTATATCATGAGCTGAATTAACATAAAACACTTTGTTATTTCATCTTTTCGTCTTTTTCTGCTCTTATTTTCGAGGATTTTACGATTCAGATTTGACAGAATTTCGCGGGATTTTAAAATATTGTAACGCTTTTCAAGGAATTTTTTGACAATAACTCCGGAATTTCACTATGTTGCTGGAGGCTAGTGACCTTCTCCGTATAAAACGTTAACCAACTATGACTATTTCGGTTCCAGTTATGTCCTCACAGTTTCCCTCCATTAACCGAAGTTTGGTGGGACTGATGTTATAACTAGACTCTCCACCCTTCAAACAATGAACAATACAAACAATAAAATAGCCTTGGGATTGACGAAAGGAATTTACACGGTAAACGTAAAGGTCAAGTTTCAGGCGATGAATGGAGACTAGGTGTTTGAAATGCTAGAGGGATCCCGAGTCGAAATATAGGCCCTACTTTGACGCTCTAAGTGGAAGTATTGCCTCTACTTTGAAGCTGCTTATTCTACTAGCTTCTACTTAGCCGCTCCTAAAGATATTTTCATTCTATTTTGCTTCTACATAGGTCTTAGCCCCTACATTAAAGATCTTGCCTCTACGTTCTCGAGTTTTATTAACATCTCCTTTAAACCTCTATAATTTTCACAGAATTTTTAAGTTCTCTTTTAACGCTCTGTAACTTTTTATATATTTTCAACTCCTCCTTAGACACTTTTGAATCTCTAAATTTCCAAAATAATTTTTTCACCTTCTCGGTACACACTTCCTAATCTCTGTATAACATTTTATAATAATTTTTGTAAAGAAAAATGAGATACAAATTTTGATATGATATCAAGATATCTATTCCAGAGGAAACTTGGCTTAACACTAATGAATTGAATTTTCATTATCATAATATTTATCTTTGTTGTAAATTGTAATTTTTTTTTGTTAAGTTGAATGGAGGGTCTAGAATAAAAGTTCGAACTTCAAAAGTCGATCTTTTCACATTTCTTAAAAAATATTGTAATTATAAGCTATTCCACGTCAAATCATCTGAAGAATTTCAGCTATTGTTAGTAATTTCGATGAAAATTCTAGTAACTATTCTTCAAGGTTTTGGAAGAAAAACTCTGAAATATTAGTTTTTCAAATCCAAAAACTTGAGGGATATTCAAAATTGAAACTTTTGGTCCTTTTTTCTCAAACTTTAATAACTTTTGTGATTTTAGTGATATCAAGGTCAATTTTTTTCAATTATTCGTAATAGGACGCAGTTTTGAAAAAAATATTTTTTCAAAACTGCGTCCTATTACGAATAATAATTAAAATCACCAAAGTTATGGAAGTTTAAGAAAAAGAGACCAAAATTTTCAATTTGGAATCAATTGAATAATGAGGTTAAATTTTTAACTGTTTATTTTACACAATAAGTATCGAAAGTAACATTGAAACTTTGTTTGCTCTACTGTCATATTTAAATTTCGAAATTTCGGCACCATGTGCCGTTTGTCTGATTGGACGGTTTGTAACGACAATGATCCCGAAAGTAGAAACACGGTTAGAAATAAGGAAATAAACATTTCTCTGATTTAATTAGACCTGGAATCTAACGGCTGCATTGTAATATGACCTTTGATTTGTTGACTTCACTCGCTTTGCAATTCGTATACAGTAACTGAAATTTTAAATTTTCACGCTCAAACATGGCGTCGTTGCCTTGACGCCTGCGCTCCCGTAACAAATACTTTGTTGTTTCCTTCCAGCTCGAACACCGCAGTTTGTAAAAATGTCAATTTTAGTGGTTATGGTCCAAGAAAATATCTTTGTTTTCATGATAAATATGTAAGAAAATAATAATATCTAAGATGGCTTCAAGAGATGAGAAGTTTGCGCTGGTCTGGTGGATCGATGATAAAAAAGATGTCATTCAGTTCTCAATGATTCCGAAGAAAAGTAGAGAAGTAGGAAAAGTAGAATTCAGTTGAAAGCAAAAGTGGTAGCTATTAGCGGCGAGTAAATCACTTTATTTCACATTATCTCATATAATTACATTTTTTCATAATAATGGCTCGAAATCTATCTATTCCTTCATAATTTGTTACTTATTTTCTCTGCAAAACCCTCAACAGATAATTTTATTCCTATCGACTTTCATTACTTATTTTTAAAATTCACAGAATTTGTTCAAAATAATTATTAATGTTTTTATTTCAATAGGACTACAAATAATATTGAAAATATTTAAATTTTTACAACTTATTTTATTACATTTTTTTTCAAGATCCCGCCATTTAAATTTTCTTTATTCGCATTTATTTTCAAAATTGTACCCTATTATGCCATTTATTTCTCCTTATTCGATTCTAAAACTATTTACCTTTATTCTTCAGGCAACCGAATCCATTTCAAATCGGGCCGGGTTCTACCACTGGAATCGTAGAATCTCTTGAAACAAAATATGTTGTTTTTCAGAGGAAATTAGGCGATGCTTATTTTTCCGATTTGCGAAAAAAATCCTAAAAGTTATCCGTATTTGAATTTTGTGCTTCGTTTAAAAAAAACTCCATTTTTTTCTTCAAATCTCTATAACTTTTGACCCATTGAGATATTTATTATTTTCTTCTTTATTTTAATAGCATTCATCGTTTTCTTTCTAAACGCGACCGAATTTTGAAAAAAGGTTTCAAATTAAGAAATGTTTTTTTAAAATAAAAGATAGATTTTCTCAAAAAACCTCAAAAACCTTAAAAATAAATTAAATTTTTCGCAATTTTTTTAACTTTCACATTGATAATGAAGATATCCTGTTAGTTTGATGCTCGCGAAATAACTTCTGTAGGCAGGAGAATTCTTTTTTTTTTACAATCGAATTTTCTACTTTTCCTTGAAAACAATGACAGATACAAAACAACGTCAAGATGAAAGTTTGCACGTCTAAAAAAATTCTATGGAAAATTCATCTTGTTTTCTTGTGGCACCTCTCACAGTTTACAAGAAAAATTAAAAAATTACATGAAAAAAAATGTCTCCTGGCCTCAAAAATGGTTTCGCTAGCATGATGATGATATTTAAATAAAATTTATATAAATTTTAAAAAGCCTTTCTTCTATGATTAGAAACTCTTCAAAATTTTTTGAAAGAATAAAAAAGGTTTTCCAGAAAATGCATTTTTTCATGTTTCCAAAATTCGAAGAAGCGAATGAAAAAGATTTTTTTGAAAGCCCCACCCTTTTGATCCTTCTAAATATTTTTTCAAATTTTCTGCTGATAGAACAAAGGCATCTTATAAGCACCATGCGAGCTAAACCATTTTTGAGGCCTGTAGATTTTTTCCCCCTAAAAATGTGATTTTTGAAATTTTCTCGTAAACTATGGAAAATATCGCAAAAGAACAAGAGACATTTTTCATGGAACTTTCTCAGACGTGCTAACTTTCATCTCAACATTCTTTCGTATCTGTCATTGTTTTCAAGAAAAATTAGAAAATTGGATTCTGAAAAAAAAAGAATTCTCCTCGCTAGAGAAGTTATTTCACAAGCATCAAACTTACTAAATATTATTATTACCAAAGCACAAGTTAAAAAAACTTGGCAAATATTTAAAGGTGGGTTTTTTGAGAAAAACTGCTGCTGTTATTTCGTCAATTTTAAACCTTTTTTCAATTCTCCATCGCATTTTCAAAGGAGACGATAAACGCTACTTGAATATGAAAGAAAATGATAAATATCTTTTTTAATTCAAGGTTATAAAGGTCATGGCCAAAAATCAGTATAATTGTTATTTAAGATTTTATAAAAGATTACTATATGTTATTAAAGCAAAAAATTGAATATGGCGATGGCACCAATTCTTCGATGTTGAAATTCTCTCAACTTTCACTATTCTCTTATCCAGATTTCATTTTTATTTTACAATTTTTATTAAGAATACAACACAGTAAGATTTTTATTTAACGGGGCCATCACCTTACTTAATTTTGTTACTTAGTACTATTGTCGTAATAATTATTTTCTTGAGATTATTATAAATTTATTATTTTGAAAAAATATAGGCCGGGGCGAGATGAGCATAGTTGTAATTTTCAGTGAAATATTTGAAATCTATAGTAGTTTTTAAAAACATAAGTGGTTCTATACGTAATATGAACCTTCATCTATCAATTTTATTAAAGACTCAGTGTTCCAAAAATAGTAATTGCGGTAAAAATATGAAACTTATAATTTGTGCACATGTCTCATCTCGCCCCATGCTCTGGGGCGAGACGAGACACGTATTGGGGCGAGATGAGACACCTAAGCTATTTCTTGGTTTTTTTTAGTAGAAGATTATTTTTCGTGTTTTTCATACACATGAAAGATTATTTGAAGTATTCTAAGAATGGAAATGAGTATCATGGCAAAATATAATTGTTTTCACGATTGAGCAATATCATTATTCAAACCAATTCATGATCTGTAAAATGTTTAACAAATAATTTTGTGAGGTATAATTAAGTCTTATTACTTAGGGGAAGGGTTTTATAAATATTTGAAAGTATAAATGCATTTAATGGTTAATTATTTCAAATTTTTCCTTTATAATATAACTTTTATAATTTCAAGTTGAATTAACATTTATTTGAAATTTTTCATTCATGACATATTCCCAAAGAAATTTTTTAATTATTTATAAACTGTTTTTATAAAATTCACACCTAAAAACCATAACTTTTTCCTACATAAAAATGGGGATTTTTCTGAAAAATTGAATGAAATGATTTTAAATATAAATTTTAGAATTTTTCTACAACTTGTAATTTTCAATATAAATAAAAATTTCGGTTTGAATATGCTGAAAGAACAATTCAAAAAATAAAATGTATAAACAAACCCAATTGCAGGTGCTCTGACACTAGAATTTCTTCTAACATCAGCTTTTACAATGTCAGTCATGTACTCTTCTAACCACACATTTCAGTTTTTCTTTTGTAACTTTCCACTGTCGAAACTCTCCTTTAAATTTTTGCCTTTTTTCAAAAATTTCACTATAAACGACTCAAATCTTGCGAACAGAAACTTTTCTGCCAGCTCCATAAAGAGGTTATGACAAGCAAGACAAGAGCGTCTCATCTCGCCCCACGAACTTGGCTCGTTCCGCCCCAAATCACAATTATGATTAAAACTTTAATATTACTTGTTTTTACTAATTAATTGTGTATGAATACGTTAGTAAATTCAAGATCAATGAATAAACTTCACGACAAAACTTAGTTTACAAATATCATATGTTATTTTCAATGATTTCTGTTCGTTTTATTATATCATAGAATAACAGGATTCATGTGTTAAAATTTCAATCATTTTTATTTTTACTTTATCTACTTTATTTAATTTTTTTTTCTCTTCCCGATAAATTCAATATCATTATTTATGCCATTTCTGAAAATAACAACAACAAAAATCACATATTTTGAGAGAAAATTCAGTGTCTCATTTGACCCCGTATGCTCATCTCGCCCCGGTCTCCCCTACTTCGATATTTATATCATAATATGGTTTACTTGATTATAGAACTTCGTTCGTTTTTAAAACACACTGTTACTGGTTTATAATAGCTTAATATTTTGTGATATCAATAATTACTTCGTTCTATTTTAAAAGATTCTAATAAAAAAATTATAAGGAAAAAAGGATTTATAACTCATTAGCGAAATTAATATGAAAGTGCACGAAAAACATATTAATTGACGAAAGATTAACAAAAGATGATGGAAACGAGGACACTGTGACATTGTGTATATATCTCATAACATTTTGCATCTTCATTTAACAACGAATAGCAGTTTTCATTTTAAGTTGCATAAAACTTAGGATTTGTTGACGAATAAAAAAACCAAAATTATTTTGTATATTCATTTATCCATTAAAAGATACACGTTGTTTTCAACGCTCAATAAGAAATTGTTATTGAATGATTATGCAAAATAACTTAAAATATTGCGCAAATGTCGCTATGTTTTCGTCTTAATCTACTTTTGTTAATCTTTCTTCAAATAATTTTACTTTGTGCGGGGAGGTAGAATGTGGAGCATTGAAGTAGAGGCAAAAACGAACAGAAATCATTGGAAATTTGAGCCCATTAGAGCGCTAAAGTAGGGGCAAAAATGGTATTCGAATAGCCTCTACTTTGAAACCTTAGCCCCTACAAATGATACCCGATTCGGGTAGTGTTTCCAGGTGGATAAATACTACCAGTGTGGGTCCACCACACCCACGACGGGTCAACAACACGCAGTATTCCCCGAACGGTCACCCATCCAAGTACTAACCGCGCCCAACACTGCTTAACTTCAGTGATCTAACGGGAACTGGTGTTTTCCGCGTGGTATCGCCGTTGACTGAATGACCTTAAGGTAAGAGAATTACAGAAAACTATGCACGTAAGGCAGCTAGATGTTTTATGCGTACCCGAAACAAAGAAAACGGGATGCGATGCTACAAACATAGAAAATAGGGTATTAAAAGGTGGACTTGAAATATGGCCAGGAGTAGATATTGCATCACATGGTATTCAAGGGGTTGGTTATATTATGAATGAAAGAGCAAGTCAGTATATCAAGAAACATGGATTTGCATCTCCGAGATTGTTTTGTGTTGGAATGAAAGTAGGAATCAGAAGTTTATTTATTATGGCGTGCCACGCTCCTGTTAATGGTGATCCCAGAAAGGTAAAAGACGCCTTCTGGGACACTTTAAATGATACAATAAGTACTTGCGATCCTGGTGACAGAATCATTCTGCTAGGAGATATGAATCGCTATGTTGGCGTCTAAGATCAACATACAAAAAGGGTACTAGGTTTGATTATACCATAAAGCCATTTCGCTTTCGCGGTAGGCGTAACTTGCTCGGTTGGTAAATATTAGTGTGCAGGTGGGTACAAAGGTATAAGGTAGATAGGTACATAGGTGTCCGAACTTTGGGGACCGCGAGCCCAATATATACATCTCACGCATATATATTTAAAATATATACACGCGAGATGCACACATGGGCGCGCAGTCCACAAGGAACGAAGGTGAGTGCGGGACTTACCAAACGGCACCTACCCACTAAACTTTAACTCCTATTCCCGCCAACCCAGGACTCCGGAACCGCTTATCGCATTACTTCAGAGTCCCAGGCCAGAGGCCATTAAGCCGTGCTTCGGCTTCTACTTATACTTGCCAGCTTGGCATTCTTCAAACCATCACCCAACCAAGATGCACGCATCGTCCTCAGCGGTGTGGTGTTACCACAACCCGGGCTCGTCGGCCTTCGGCATCCTGGCTGGGTGATATTCTTTAACTTGGTCGTCCTTGAGGTTTCCTCGATGAGGCTGCCTCTCGAAACGACCAACACCTCATAGTCCCGGGCAGATGGTCCGTCCGGGATTTCTCTCCCTTTGCGGCGCAGAGGTAGCACTGCGGATTGCTTTTGCATTCCGCAGCCCTATGGCCCTCTTTGCCGCATCTCCAACATGACTTCGTGCGGTCTGAGCGATCACAACCGGCTGCCATATGGCCGAAGCCTAGGCAGTGATAGCACCGAACCCTTTCTGTCTTTTTGTGTACGCGACAGGACACCCACCCCACCTTCAGGTGTCCTGTGCGTACCACTCTCACAGCTAATTCCTCTGGCAGCTTCACGAAAGCCTTCAGGTTGCCCCTGAAGGCTCTTTCCGCGAGGCTGACCTTCACTTCTCCGATATCTTGGTCACCGAAGTGGCTTCTAACGGCCCCCTCGATTTCCTCTGCTTCACTTGTTGGATCGAGGTCCAGGACCTCGATCTCTGTACGGGGGACGAGTTCGCGCACGTCACCCCCTACCCCAACCGCCTTCCTAACGGCAGCCGCAAATTCGGCTCTTCCCTTTGTACTAGGTCCGAGCTCCACAAGGACCTCTCCATTTCTGGTATGCCTGACTCCCTTGATTTTTACGCCAAGGTCATCAGGCTTCACCTTTTTCTTAAGGTCCCTGAGAACCTCGGCATAGCTTAGACCCTCGGCTGGTCTTATCAAGACTGCCTCGGGTCGGGCTCTCCTCTGCTTCACCTTCTTCTTCTTCTTCATCGATTGAGCTGCGAGTGTGGGCGCCCCATCTGCATATTTTTTAGGGGTTGAGGCCGTCACAGTCATGGGACGGGTCCTCATTCTCTTTTTCAGTGGCTTCGAGGGGTCAGCCTCGACGGGACTCAGAGTGGGCTCCCTCTCTCGTTTCTCACGATGAGTAGTAGTAATTTCCACGGCTTCTTCCGTCTGGGTCCCCGTTTGGCTGGTCTCTTTCGTCGCTTCACTAATCTTGCTAGTATTCGCCTTCTTATATTCGGCAAATTTTTTGCCGATGGTCTTTCCGACACCCTTGGGTGCATCCTCGAAAGCATACTACGCGCCTTTCGTCTTGACATTGATTTCAAATATTAGCCTGTTGGCTTCTTGAAATCCATGCCTAATTGGCATAAACATGTTTCTCTTGGAGTCACAGAACTTCTGCATCTCTAACAACACATCGCGTAATTCCTCAAAGTGTATACGAACTTCTTCCATTTTTCCTCTCCCATAAATTAGTTCCTGTCTGGCCTCCGTCTTTTCACTGATGTCAAGTTCCTCGACCACATTCCATTGTCCTGCTATCTCCTCACACACACTTCTATTCAAATATTGTTCAGTATATAGGTGTGCGGTATAGATATTTTAGATTGATCTGGAATTCTCGTCTCATTTATTGAAATGACACGTCCATTCCGCAAGACTTCTCTGACCCAGCTTGCTGATCAATCTCTCTAGCGATCACCCCACGTGAAGAGCCTCACAAAATTGTTATGTGTCGTTTCCCACTTGGGCTCATTCATATCCAAGGTCTTTGTTTCAGGCGTCATTCACTCTATTGTGACTCTGCTTACAAACTATTTGTCGCCAGAATCTTCTGTCCTGGCATACTACTCTAGCTTCCTTCACGTCCATGCATTTTTTCGTGCAAGCTCTCTTGTATCTATGGCTTCTTATTTCTCTTCGAATTAGTGTCTCATTCACAGATTATAACCACTCTTTCGGCGGTCTACCTCCAGGCATTCTGCCATTTACTTTACCTTTATACACTTGTTTGGTCAGTCGTTCATCTTTCATTCTTTCGAAATGATCGAACCATTTTAACTGATTTCTTTTCCACGTGTCAACTATTGTCTCTTTTGCACCACATTCTTTCAGGAATATCTCGTTTCGCACTTTGTCCATCAGTGTTTTCCCGTATGTTGTGCGTAGAGGTTTCATGCAAATTGGGTTCATTTTATTCCTGTCCTTCTCTTGACAGGTCCATGTCTCGCTACCGTGTAGTACGGTCGGTACGGATATAGAATTATGTATGGCCATTTTAGCTTTTTTGATATGTTTTTATTTGCGAGGTTGGACCCTGCTCTACCGATAACCTGCTTACTCTTACTTATGCGCCTATCTAACTCCCCATCTATTTTCCCGTCGCTAGTGAATAGGCT
>CAKNXH010024714.1:0-11513 GCA_932178445.1 Andricus quercusramuli | reverse complement strand
AAAATCCCAATTATTTTACACAATTTTTTCTCACTAAAAACATGGCTTTCATTGACCTATGTCAAATTATGGCCATGACGAGGTTTTTATTACCTGGACTAAAAAATTGTATGTACAACTTGAAATTGATTATTATTGCTTAAGGCCAATCTCAATTTAAGAACCACAAAAGTTATAGTTTATTTCCTGAACTGAGTAGGTGATTTTAATATGTGATGTTCATCATCCCACATACTTATTTTTTATCCCTCTTTGATCTCTGAAGAGATATTTTATAATTTGAAAGCTTACGTTCAGAAAAATTTATCCAGAAAATATTTAATATTCGTAAATTATTTTGATGATTTTATATGATAAATGATAACTTTGTTGAAATTTATATTCTTAGTATCAAAGGGTATGGAGATTCTCTTCATACTAATGTTTTACATGATTCCAGTGATTTTATTCCGATATCATGAAAAGCGAAAATGCTGACGAATTAAAAACTTTCATCGAATTTTCTTTCCATTGGTTTTCCACACTTATTTTTTCTCCTGATGTCCATTTGTTTATTTTGCACGATTTCTTTAATTTATATTCCAAGATCTTGAAAACTGAAACAGCAGTAGAATTTAAATCTTTCATAGAATTTCCCTGTCATTGGTTTTTAACATTCTCTATATGTTCTATTCTCTATATGATTTTTATTTGTTTTTTTCACAGGATTTCTTTAATTTATATTCCGAGGCTGTAAACACCAAAACTGATGACAAATTAAAACCTTTCATATAATTACCTTCAGATTGATTCGAAACTACCTCTACAATCTGTGTCACTTTTGCTTATTTAAATTTGATTATTTCGTACTATTTTTTGAACTTATTATTCCGAGATTGTAAAAACCAAAACTACTGCTGAATGTAAATCTTTATAGAATTTTCTTCCCATTGATTTTCAACGTTTTTTACTGTAGCAAAATTATATTGGAATGTAATAATTTATTATATAAAGCTCGTGTGATACAATACTCTGCGAGTCACTTTAAAATTCGTCGACGGATGACGTCCGAAATCATTAAAATAAACTTGCTCGAATTTGGCCGTACAATACTTCGGCTTTTTACTTGTCTTAAGAAATTCGAAGAGATCCCGAGTAAATTTATAATTTGAAGATGCGCACCAGTACTCACGGTAATCGCTCCCGAAATAGGGAGATGGTATCTTACTTTTTCCTAGGTAATTTCGGTAGCTACTAATTTTTGTCCTGACGAATGCAGCGAGAATGGAGATATCGTCGTAGACCTTTAGGCTGCCATCAGCGATAACGATTACCGGACAATGGATAACGCCGCACTAGCGTATACGATCAGGAAAATGCCTTCGACTCTTACGATCAGATATGCCTAACGGCCAGAAGATTTTCGTTAGGGATTCAAAACGAGGGAACCTCTTTGTCCCCTTTTATCGTAGCGCACCACAGTTGATTCAAAATTAAGCCCTCACGACAACCGGGCAAGACAGATAGTGACGTTATAATTTCATAATCGCAGGACGCTACACGGAAGGCGGTTTTCGCGTTAAGAGAGGGGAGAGGTTTTTCTATACGTCTCCCTCTATCGCGTTTATGTTTAATTTTGCTGAATTTTCCGCAGGCTCGATAATGTCGGTATTACATAATCCCCCGTCGAAAATTGTGATAAGACGATGGAACAATTTTCGATAACCCTACATTGTACATTCTCCTATTTCCTATACATCACGCATCACCTCTCATTCTCACACACCATAATGCATTGCATATATTTGACAGATTTAGATTTGATTGCTCCACACACATACATTTCGTTTCGCTGATTTGGATTCTGTCTTCATGCTAGAATTTGAAGTCTTGTTTCCTGAGAAAAATATTTTCTAAGGTTATCTCGATTGAAAATACCTTTTATTTTACGTTTTCCCTCATCATATAATTCATAGGCATTTGTCGCCACTATTCTTTTTATCGTGTAAGGTCCCATGAAAATATGGAAAAATTTGTGATATCTCTTTTTATCTTTGTCTGAAGGTACTGGAGTTCTTACCAAAACCTGGTCGCCAATTACTAGCGGAATGTTTGAGAATTTTTTCTGTTGTTTTTCGCGACTTTCCGCTGCTTTCTTAATATTTTTATTGGCTAACTCTATTTTTATTTCTTTTGGAATTTGCTCTTCTTCGGGGAATTTTACCAGTTTCCTAATGAAATCAGGCGGACATTTACCCAGATGTAATTCACATGGTGTATACTTTGTAGTGTGACTAACGGTTAGGTTTAGGCAATCGGCAATTTGAGGCAAAAAGTTGCCCATCCCGCATGTTTTTCAGAACAAAATACACGAAAAAGTCTACCCAATTCTCTCATTTGTCTCTCCACCGGATTGGATTTAGGGTGCCGCACGGATGAGAACTTACCCGAAATTCCTGCGTCTTGAAGTGCTTTTTTCCATTTTTGTGATGTGAATTGTGTGCCGTTATCAGCTAGAATCGCTTCAGGTTTTCCGTGTTTGATTATATAATCATTAAACAATTTATCTATACAAGCTTTCGTGGTTGCTCTTCGTAACGGGTAAAGGGTCACGTATTTAGAGAACACGTCGATTAGGACGAAAATATATTGCGCTCTATAATTCGATACCGGAAGAGGCCCATAAAAGTCAACGGATACTAATTTACCCGGTTTATCGGTCAATATGTGTTGATGCTTTCCTTCCATTGTAAAGTTTAAGTATTTGATACGTTGGCATAAATCGCAACATTTCAATAATTTTTTGACGTCCCGGCTAATACCTCTCCAATAAAAGTGTTCTTTTAGGTACATTGATGTTTTATATATCCCACAATGCCCTTTTGTTTCGTGTGCAGCTGTGACTAATTCAAGCCTTATTTGTTTTGGTACGATTAATTTCCGTCCCCCGTGATCTCTATGCTTGACAAAGACCTCCCCTCCCGCGGCCTTTTCACCTTTTTCGCGCAATGCCCTGATTTCCATATCATTTTTTTGTAAACTTTCGATATTTTTCAGCAAATTTTCAATTTTAATTTCTGCTTCGGATTTTCTTTTTTTTTAAGACGCAACATCGAATTTTCATAACCCCCTCGATGCCGTTTTCCTCAACTCGTTCTATCAGAGAAGCTATGACAAGTCGGTTTTCTTTATCATAACTACCGTGCTCAAACGTTCTACTGAAGTAATCCGCGATTACATTCTGTTTCCCTGGGCAATATTTTATTTTAAAAGAGAAATGCTCTAGAATCATCGACCAACGACGACGAGAATTATGAAAAGATGTATGCAGAAGAAATGTCAGCGCTTGGTGATCTGTCGAAATAATGAATTGATTACCAAAGAGATATCTTTCATACTTCGTGACTCCAAAGATTATTGCTAACAATTGTAATTCTGTGACTGAATATTTTCTTTCATATTCTGTGAGGCATCTGCTATTTATAGCAATTATTCTCTGATCGTTGTTATAATCTATTTGATAAAGAATCGCGGATATACCTGAAATACTGGCATCGGTCTGTAAGTGAAATGTTCGGTTTGCGTCATAGTAACTGAGCAGTACAACCCGCATCAATTTTTCTTTAAAATTTTCGAAAGCTTTTTGATGAATAGCCGTCCAGTTATACTTATTTTTACCACTTAACAAATCACGAAATGGATCCATTAAACTCGCGAAGCTGGGTATACATCGTCTCTGGTAGTTACACACCCCTATAAAACTTTGCAATTCTTTGATATTTCTAGGAGGGGGAATATTCCGGATAGCTTGCACCCTTTCTTGGTCAGGCATAAGCCCCTCTGTTGACAGAATAAAACCCAGATAGTGCACTTTTTGTTGACAAAACACGGACTTACTCAATCTTATAGTGAAACCGGTATTTATTAACTTTTGGAGAAAATTATCGAGATGTTCAACGTGATCCTCAAACGTTTTTGATGCGACTATAGCGTCGTCCACATATGTTGTGACGAATTGTTTTATCTCGTCGGGTAAGGCACGATTCATGGCTCTTATGAAACCGCATCCGGCGGTTTTTAAACCAAAAGGAACACGTTTAAATTGATATTGTTTTCCCTCAAATAAAAAAGCTGTATACTTCCGAGACTCCTTTTCTAATGGGATTTGAAAATATCCTTGCGTCAGGTCAGTTGTGGTAAAATATTTACACCCCTCAAACTTTTGTAATATAGTGTCGATGCACGGGGGACTTTCATGCTCATCTTCGATTATTTTGTTGATAAATCTCGCGTCAATACATAGCCGAATTTCTCCCGATTTTTTATAGACAATTCGCAGCGGGTTACAATAAGGACTGATCGCCCTTTCAAGGATTCCCCCTTTGATTAAGGATTTTATTTCTTTTCTTACTTCATTTTCGTATTTGATTGGTACGGGGTATGTTCTCCGAACTACTAAGTCTCTGACTTTAACATTTATTTTGTGTTCGTAAACATTAGTGCAGCCCGGTTTATCCGAAAAAGCTTTTTGATTTTTTATTATTAACGTAAAAATTTGTTCTTTTTGACTCTCATTCAAATGCCCTAATTCTGAGACCATATCCTATACTTTTTTCGAAAAATTCGCATCTATATCCCCCTGTTTAACTTTTTTGGTTTGTAGATAACTATTCGTATCACGTTGCCCTAATATAATATCCCCCGATTCTTGTTCTGGTCTTCTAGTTTTATTTTGATAACAGTAATGCATGTTCGCTATATTTACGTCATTTTTTGTAATGTCAGGGTTTGTCTCGTTGGGGAGAATCCGCAGTTTTAAACTACAGGCGTATTTAAATCTACGTGATCCCTCAAATAAATCTATCGAGCTTCCATTTATTGTCATTTTTTCAGTTCCGTAGTCGATGATAGCTTTATTTTTTTTAGCCAGTCAGTTCCCAATATTATTTCGTAGTTCAATTTTGGGATTATAACTAATTTTGTAAGCACATCTAGTTTTCCTAATTTAATTTGTGCTTGTCCTTGTTCTTTTATTTTACACGATTTTTTACCAAAGGCCCCAGTTATTGATACATTCGATACCGGCAGAACGTCTACATGAACTTTGTCCTTTATTTTTTCGTATGTTTCTAAATTTAAACCCGTCACTTCGCTACCCGTGTCTACGAGGCATGTCAAACTTATATTACCGATTTTAATCTTAATAACTGGGCAAGTATGATTATTTATATCTCCCGGCTCTTTACTTTTATCGTTAGGGATATTATTTACATCGTGTAGCAGGTCCTCAATAATAGTCGCGATTTTATGACTCGACGTTGGACCTGTTTCAACGGAGTCGCATATTAGTTTAAATTCGAGTCATTTGCGTTAAATTCTATATTCTGTGAAGTTTCGGTTATTTCATCGTCAATATCCCCCGAGCTATTATTTAATTCATCTTTATCAGTTGTTATCATTGCGAGATTTCTGTTTTGTTTGTTATCTTGTCTGTTGCTAATACCCTGTCCACTCTGTCCTTGTCTGCTCGGTTTATATTGATTAGAGTGCCCACTTTGCCTATTATTGTAATGATTCCAATTCGCCGGTTTGTCTCTGCTGTATGGCTCAAATTTTCTATTTACGTAATTGTCTGATCTTTGAGGATTTCTCCAGTTTTGTCCGTCAAAATTGTTTGTCTGAGATTGTCGCCAGTTTTGAGATTTGTGATCTCTTCTAAAATCGTTCTCGTAATTTCTCGAATTTTGACCTATTCTATCATGTCTTGGATTATACTGTTTTCTTTTTTCCCGATTTTTATTAATTTCATCTATTCTCATCAGAGCTTGTGACACATTTTTATTTTTATTTAAATCCACTCCGGTTAATGATAATTGAATTTGATCAGCAAACTGTCTAACTATGTAGTAATTTGTTTCGTAATCTGACATTGGGGGGTCGAACTTGTTTGCCTCAGCGATTTGCTTGTAATAATATTCTAATACAGAACCATCACTTTCGAGATGCTTACGCGCGCGCCATTCTTCTTTTATTTTGATTTGGGTTTCAACTGAATAAAATTCCTCAAGAAAGCCTCCGCGAAATTGTATGTAATTTTCAAATTCGACTTTCTTAGCGTTATACCAGATTTTGGCTCGACCATCCAACGCGTTTTCAATAATTATTTGTTCGTATTCACCCGGTAAATTTCTGAGATTGAGATAAGTTTCTAATTTATTTATAAATTCCCGAGCATTATCGACATTTTCATTTTTAAACATTGGACATGGCAATGAGATTGGTGCGATAAAGGATTTTGCCTGAGAATTATTTTTAATCTTTTGCAATTCAAAGCGGAGACCCTCAACTTCAAGTTGTAGCATTTCAACGTCCAGACTATTTTCACTACGTACATTTGACGTACTTCTAGCCCTTGACAATAAGGGCAACGATTGTACCGTTCTACCATACATTTTAAACTTGATTTAATTCTCGGTTCTTAGTTTTTTAGAGTTCGCGTATATTTTTCAATTTACAACCCGTTGGGTGCCATTATGTAGCAAAATTATATTGGAATATAATAATTTATTATATAAAGCTCGTGTGATACAATACTCTGCGAGTCACTTTAAAATTCGTCGACGGATGACGTCCGAAATCATTAAAATAAACTTGCTCGAATTTGGCCGTACAATAGTTCGGCTTTTTACTTGTCTAAGAAATTCGAAGAGATCCCGAGTAAATTTATAATATGAAGATGCGCACCAGTACTCACGGTAATCGCTCCCGAAATAGGGAGATGGTATCTTACTTTTTCCTAGGTAATTTCGGTAGCTACTAATTTTTGTCCTGACGAATGCAGCGAGAACGGAGATATCGTCGTAGACCTTTAGGCTGCCATCAGCGATAACGATTACCGGACAATGGATAACGCCGCACTAGCGTATACGATCAGGAAAATGCCTTCGACTCTTACGATCAGATATGCCTAACGGCCAGAAGATTTTCGTTCGGGATTCAAAACGAGGGAACCTCTTTGTCCCCTCTTATCGTAGCGCACCACAGTTGATTCAAAATTAAGCCCTCACGACAACCGGGCAAGACAGATAGTGACGTTATAATTTCATAATCGCAGGACGCTACACGGAAGGCGGTTTTCGCTTTAAGAGAGGGGAGAGGTTTTTCTATACGTCTCCCTCTATCGCGTTTATGTTTAATTTTGCTGAATTTTCCGCAGGCTCGATAATGTCGGTATTACATTACATCTCTGACTTTTTTCCTGTTTTGCATTTGATTATTATAAAAAAATTTTTAAATTTATATTCTGATACTGTTAAAACTAAAACGGTTCAAGAATTTACATCTTTCACAGAATTTCCTTCCCATTGGTTTTCAATGTTTTCTATAAACCTGACTTATTCTCCTGATTTTCATTTAATTGTTTTGTATGATTTCTATAATTTAACTATCAATATTGTGAAAACTGAAACTATTAACGAATTTAAATAGTTTATAGAATTTCCTTTTCATTGGTATTCAACCTACTATACATATATCCCTGACTTTCTTGCTAATTTAGATTTGATTGTTTTATGAAATTTCTTGATATACCGAGACTGTAAAAATCAAAACTGCTGACGAATTCAAATTTTTCATAGAATTTCCTTCCTTTTGGTTTTCAACATACTCTACATGACTCTACATCCCTGACTTGTTCTCCTGTTGTTCACTTAATTGTTTTGAACGATTCATTCACATTATTTTTCCAAGATTGTGAAAACTAAAACTGCTGACCAATTTGAATCATTCATGGAATTTCCTTCCCACTAGTTTTCAACATTCTCTATATTCTTCTTACTAATTTCTTAGTAACTTCTTCTAATTTCCATTTGATTCTTTTGTACAATTCCTTTAATTTATATAGTAAGATTGTGAAAACTATAACTGCTGAAAAATTTAAATCTTTTATAGAATTTTCTTCCCCTTGGGTTTCAACCTTCTCTATATCCCTGACTTTTTTCCTATTTCACATTTGATTGTTTTCTAAGATTCCCACATAGCACACTTCCCGAAAAATCAGGTCTGTCCTAGTTTTTTTCGGGAAAAGCATAGGTCCAAACCTGGGACAGACCTTGTTTTTTCGGAAAGTGTGCTATGTTGGATTTCTTTAATGTATATTCTGAGGCTGTAAAAACCAAAACTGCTGATTATTTCGAGCCAATAAATGAAATAAATTAAACAGATTGTTATTTTCTAGGTTGCTCAGTTAATTTACTAATTGTTTGATTTTCACAAAGTAGCAATTTTAATGCTGCAATAAGGAGGGTACACGAGTGTTAGCTCAAATTTATTATTTCAGACACCAAACTGAATTGTACTTACGCTTGTGCTTATGATCTTTGTCATACATTTTTCTTTAGATTCTGATGTTGGTTGATGACTTTATATTGATAAGTTCAAGATTCAAGATTCAAGATTAAATTTATTATACAAATTCAAAATGAGATACAAAAGGAATCGCACATAAAGTAACTAAATGTAATGTGCCGCTGGCTTTTACAAGGGGGTCTCGAGTTTACGATCCTATAACAATAATCCTAAGTTAAAGCTATACAAACTAAAAAAAATGAATAAATAAAATGTTTGAACGCGACGCAACAGATCAATGTACATAAAAAGGTCAGTGTACCCAAAATCAGACTCTCACTCATTAATAATAGAAGATCTAATTCTCAGCCCTTGCACAATGTAGTTAAAAATGTCATTCAGTTGGTCAATATTTTGTAGAATTAAAAGGCGCTCGATAGACTTTAAGTCAGTTCATGACCCTTCCAGGTATTTTTTAATGTAGTGCGCTCTGAATTCTTCATGGATAGGGCAATGGAGTAGAAAATGGGGAAGATCCTCAAACTCTATCAAGTTGCATAGAGTGCAAATTTGATTCGAATCAATCACATATGCCGAACCATTAAAATATAGTCTGATCTTGGTGGAGTCTGAAATTCTTAACTGTCTAACCACCCGCTTTTTTCCCATCTGCAGTTAAAATATAGATAAGGTTCGGTAAGTTTCAAATGACTTATGTTTCTAAATTGACTGTTATAGTTGGATTTGGTCACACGAACAATAGCAGTGCTAAACATATTATTTGCCCACTTAATCATTATGTTTGATTTTTCTACCGTAATCACATGAAGGTGACTCCACTGCCGATTCCATGTATCAAGTTCGTCTATAGATTCGAGTAGGGACTTAAATTGCGATGCCCAATTAAATTCTATACTTGCGGCACTAGCCTGGTCCAACTCACAGAGACTCCTCAAAAAATCTTAGGCAACCTGTCGTCGTTCATATTAGTTAGAGAAATCCACCAATTATAGGCGCGTTCGAACGCTCTGACGCTTACCTGATCTAATCCCGTTTCCACCACCGTACAATAAAGTGGCCTCGATAATTGATCCCAAGAGAACGACAATGGCTTCCGATGAATTATTTTTAGACTTATTCAGAATACTGCACACTCGATAAATTGTTGTCATCTCTTTCCTAATGAAATGGTCTTTGGCAACTTTAAATTCACCCGTTGACGAGAACGGGGTTCCGAGGCTCAAGAATGGATGAATCTTTCCACATAAGTGGGCGAAGTTTTTTCAACATACCGACCTTACGAAAAGGGATTTAGCATTCGCTCTACTAGCGAATAAGTCAACATCAGGGACTCCAAAAGTGGTGCTTATCTTTTGAAAGGCAGAATCTGAGAGCTCGAATTCCGTTTTAGGTTCCAAACGTCGAGATTCAAAATCCGCTTGGAAGTTATCTTTAGATCGAATTTATGTATGTAATTGCAGTCGTATTGTCGATCCTGAGAAGAATACTGCAGTCTTTAAATCCTTTAGCAAAACACTTTAGACCATAAAACGAAGCGAGAATCTCCAGGTAATTGATGTGATGTGTGCGATCTTTAGAATTCCAAAAACCGTGTATATTTTCTTCTTTATAGCAGGCACCCAAACCTGAATTTGAAGCATCGGAAAAAATCTCCAAAACAAACTTTGAAATTCTTATGGGATTATTTAAAAACATAATGTTTGACTTCCACCAATCTAAATCCTGTCTTATATCATCGTTTAATTTCATTAAAGAATCGGAAGAGTTATTGGATTTTTCTAAGGCTCTGATTTTTTCTCCTTCCAAATCCTTAACATGGGCCCAACCATATTTAGCTGCTGAACAGCAAAAACCCAGTGTTCTAATGAAGGATGCAAAATCGCGTATTCTACATTTTTTTCAGACGACTAAATCTTTTAATCAGATCTAACGTCCTATCTTTTTTGTCTTTTGGAAGTTCAATCAAAAACTTCTCTGAATTGATTATCACTCCCAAAAATTGGTAAATTTTTGATGGAATCAACTTACTTTTTCCCTTATTAATAATGAACCCCAACTTCTCTAAAAGAGAGACAGTTTTTGTAAGATTAAAAAAGCAATCCTCATAAGATCTTCCAATTAACAAAAAATCATCTAAATAAACTACCGAACAGTAGCCGCATTTCCTTAAAAATGAAACAACTGGTTTCATGATCTTTGTGAAAACAAATGGGGCTACACTTAGGCCGAATGGAAGACAAACAAATTCAAAGAGCTGATCTAAGAAATAGAATCTTAAAAACTTGATATGCTTGTCAGCAATGGGAACCATATAATAAGCATCTTGCAAATCTAAGGATCCTTTTGAAATTAGATTTTTTGCCGTCCTGACGTCTTCAAGCTTAAAATGACTCGTAACTATAAACAAATTAAGACGCTTAAAGTTCAAAATTGACCTTGACGAGCCATCAGGCTTTGGAACAAGAAGAATAATAAAATATAATAATTTATTTAAGTGGAAAGTGATCTACTCTATCTCTTTTGCAGTCCAAGAGGGCTCTCGAAGTAGAAACCTTCGGACAACAGGTCTACTAAAAGGTATCTCATATCCCTTAACCCATCTTAGAATGACCTGATCTGAAGTCAATTCCTTCCAGGCATTGGCAAAAAATTTTAACCGTCCAGTCAAGATACTTACATCTTCTAATATTTCCCTTTGCGAGGATATCTCCCTGAGTACGTCTGGGGTTTGTGGAACTTCCTGGAGCGATAACTCTGCTTCTGTTGCCCGCTCGGCATCGATGACCGTTGTTTACTCGACTGTTGAGTATATGGACGATGACGAGGCGGGCCCTTCGAGTTTTTTGAACTAGTACCAGTATTTTTGGACAGCTTTAAATCTTTACTGGTCTTTTCAAGAGATTTAGCTGTTTTCATGCTTTCTTCCAGCTTGTTGCCAAAAAGCCATTCGTCAATGGTTGCAGAACTCAACACTTCTTTAAATAAGGCATTGCTATTGGAAAGTATTAAAGATTTCCTGGTAGAAGATTCGTCTTTTTGAAGGTCTACCAGAATACGAGCGACATCACTGAGACTTTCTAATAACTTCAAATTATTAACCTCTTCGTTATTAGATAGAGCTGAAATTGAGGGAGCTAAAGCAGCCAATAAAACTGCAAGTTGCTCTT
>CAKNXH010024700.1:0-10707 GCA_932178445.1 Andricus quercusramuli | reverse complement strand
GCTGCTTTTGACCTTCTCAGCTTCTTTATCTGCTTCTCTATCTCCTCTTCATTTAACTCCTCCAACTCTGCCTCCCCCGTTCTTCTAATACCTCATTCCTCTTCCTTAAATCTGAGCCCTGGAATGATTCTTTGAAAAACACTCTGCACTCCTCACTCCCTATCTTCTCGCTAACCCCTCACCTACGCTTCCTAAACCTATTTTTCATCTTCCAGACGTCCCCCTCTGTCTTAGGATTTGCTAACTTTTCTTCCAGTTCTTTCTTCTTTTCCTGTACTTTCTTCTTACACATCAATCTGAACCCCTTCCTCATTTCAACGTACTCCTCCCTTTCCGCATTAGCCTCTTTCCACTTCTTGTACTTCCTCCTGACCTTCCTTTTCATCTTTTTACATTCCCTATCCCGCCAGGGCTTCACCATTCCTTTCTTCTTTTTTCTAAATACCTTCTTTTGCACACACCCTTTCACCTTCTATTTCAGATCCTCCCATATCTCTTCCTCCGACTCCCCTTGAAAGCGTACATTTCCTAGCTGCACTTTTTGAAAATAATTCAATTCTTCTCTTCAAAAGGTAGATTTTCTACGGAATAGTGGAATTTTCAAGAAAAAACATTAACTTTTTAACAAAACTGTTGTATTTTCAAACAAATAATAAAATCTACAACTAAAAAGATTATTTTCAAGAGGAAGCAACTGCAAAAAAAGAAATATAAATACAAAGAAAATAAATTACTAAAAAGAATGTTAAATCAGGGTTAACGCGAAACTTTATTTTGAAAATTCTTTCATTCTTCACTGACCAATTTTTTATTTCCCCGGACCGATTTTTCATTTTCTCTGACCATTATTATTTAAAGACCAAAATATTACATTTGTAACATTTTGAACCTAGAATCTTTTATAAGCGGCATAAAACAATTTCAAATAAAAATTTCAAATTTATTCTGCTTGACAGTTATTTAAAGTTATATAAATTCCCTGACTTTTACGAGATTTTTTTTCTCAATCATTTTTTTAATCAAACATTTTTTACTCGCATTGAGCAATGTCATATCTTGAATCAAAAAAGTAGTTCAAGTGCATGACATTGGAATCATGAAAAGCAGTCATAAAAAAGGCGTGCGTCATCTTATCTTGTACATTGCCTAAAATTGTATGATTTTTTTAATTAGTTCAAAAATATTTATTGCTGTCACAGAAAACAAATTTTAGGTATAGGAACCTTTGATACGTTTGAAATTTTATAGAAAATTGAAGTATATTAATTATTATTTTTAAATTGACAAAATCAACGCTAAAGAAGGTGAAGCATATAAAAATATGAATTTTTATAAAAAAAGTCCACGCCCCTTTAGCTTCTGATTTTCGATATTGGAAGCGAGAGAAAAATATTCTTTATTTATTGAGTCAAGATAGAAATAGATCAATCGACTCTGGCGCAAAACTGCTGTTTCAGACGCGCATTCTGATTAGAAAAATAACTTCAGATTGAGAAAAATCATAATCAAAGACAATTTTTTATTGGAATAAAAAACATTTCTTAAAAAAAAAGTTTCATCAAAATAAGGGAAATTTGTTAGAAGAGATTTAGAAAAAAAACTCTTGCAAATGTCAGAGAATTTCTATAACTTTAAATAACTGACAAAAAGAATAAATTTGAAATTCTTTTATTCTGCTTATAAAAGATTCTAGGTCGAAAATGTTACAAGTTTAGGAGTTTGGTATTTAATTATTAATGGTCAGGGAAAATGAAAAATTATTCAGGGAAAAATTAGAGAATTTTGAAACTGAAGTTTTTGAGAAATAATATTAAGATGGTAGAGATGACATACTTCAGACCAATAAGTAGAAATTGGATGTTAAAATTTCTTTATTTCTGTCGACGTTTCGAAAACTGTAACGTTTTCCTCATCAGGACTTTGAAGTTCATGTTTCCATTGTTAAAAATTCATCACATTTTTTATTCGGAGAATTCCATTCCTCATATGAATACTCTTCTAAAATTCAATACACTTTTTCATTAATAACTTAGTTAATTTAGTGAACCATCTTAATATTATTTCTCATTAACTTATATCACTCAGACAAACAACAGCGCTTTAACAACATCATTATTCTAACTGAAGTTTTGCTGTAACCCTGAAATAATGCAATTGTTAGTAATTTTGTTGCCTTGAATTTATATTTATATTCCTTTTTTTACAAATTCTTTCTCCTGAAGGTTAACTTTTTAGTTATAAAATTTATTATTTGTTTGAAAATTTAACAGTTTAGTAGATATACATGGTGGTTTCTAATCACAAATTCCTACCTTACCGGCATCGAGAAGCTTCTAACCTGTAGTGGTTCATGTCCGTGCTAAGCTTCTAGAACATTCTCGAAGCTCATGATGACGTCACAGAATATTGCGCAATTGTCAGAGCCGAATTGATGTAAACAGGTTCAAGGTTATTATGAGAAAAACAAGAATGATTTATTGCTTCTTATAGATAAAAAGTGATTTTTAAGACGCAAGTATGCAAGTGTATGTATGCGAAATTTGATGTGATATCCTGTTTTCGTCTATATGAATTTGATTTATTCTCACGGATCAGGTTGCATCCGGTAGCTACTCCAGTTTGAGAATTGTAGGAGCCGAATTCATGTCAAAACACGTTCAAGGTTATTACGAGAAAAACAAGGCTGACTCATTACTTTCTGGAAAGAATTTCTTTCGTCAACACCTTCCAAGGTTATTGTATTGACACATTAGATTTTGCGTTGCAAAAATATATATATTCCGAACGTGTCGATTATAATGTAGAACGTTCTCGCAGTTCGTTCAAGGTTATAACGAGAAAAACAAGGATAATTTATTGCTTCCTTATAGATAAAACATTCTAGAATATTCTTGATGGCTTCATCAAAATATACTACGCGATTTCTGGAAAGAATTTCTTTCGTCGACAGCTTCAAGGATACTGTAATGGGACATCACATTTTTCGTTGCAAAAATTAAGAATTTTACGTGTTTCTACGTATAGAACATTGTTGCATCATATGATGCAATCTTGCGCAATTCCGAGAAACGAATTTTACATGTTTCTAGATGAAGAACATTGTTGCATCATATGATGCGATATTGCGCAATTCCGAGAAACAAATTTTACGTGTTTCTAGGTGTATCTACTACAATGTAGAAAGTTTTAGAACATTGTTTCATTATATAATGCAATACTGTACAATTTTGAGAAACGAATTTTAATAGGCAGTAAATAATTCATGAATATAAAAAACATTTAAAATTTTACGTGAAGTATCTTCAAGGTTACATTTTTTTTCATTTGCCCTTGAAGTTACATCGCAAGAACGTTTTCTGCTTAGCTGTTAGCCTTCATAATAATAATAATCCTCGGCTGTATAAGGCGCAACCTGCAAATAATTTTCCAGTGTATTGCCAGACTCAGTGCAGTGATTTCATAAATCGATACTTCTCTTTATCCTCAACATACTTTCTGACAGTTCATCTGAGAGTCGCATTTAAAAGGTTGCCTGTTAAAAAGATCTTTGTGAGTTTTTTAAAAAAGGTTGTTTCATAGGAATTTTTTTCCAGCTTTTATCCACACTGTAAATACCAAGACTGCTGAAAGAGGTTTGCAATTGATTGTTGTGAACAGGGCATTAGAAAAGGAAGTGATTGTGTGGGATGAGTGTGCCTTCTAGATTAAAGTTTCTAGTTAGTGGAATATTATGTGTTGAAAAGTCGTTTCACGCCAAAAAATTTTCCAGTTGCTTCTCAAGCATCAAGTGAGCATCAAAACTTTGCAGTGGACTCGTACCTGGTAGAAAAAAAATGGAGACTGAACAAAGCAGGAAACTCTTCTCCATCATGTACCAGGCATACATCATGCTAACGGAGAATAAAAAAATGAATAAAATTAACAAGTGGATCAAATTTAGTACGCAGAATATTAGAATATTAAATAATATGTTAAAGTATTTAAAATTGTCTTTAGGTCAAAAAATGCATGTTCAATCGACAATAGGAATTTTAAAAGCGTTAAAAACTAAATTAAAAGTAATGAGAAAAATAGGAAAATGTGTGGGAAATTCAAGAAGGAAAACAGACAATACAGTGGAAAGACCTTGAATCAGCATTCAAGAGTAGGATAAGAACCGGATGTGTAGTGAATTTAAGACATAAGGACCTTAAACATTTTCTGGAGGACACAAAGTCAATGGTCGTTCAACGAATAAAAAATATTTTGAAAGAATATGGGGGTTTGAAAGTAAACGTTTCTTTTTCCGGAAAATTTAAATCAATAGTGAGCGGTGAAACGGTTGAAGAAATTAAATACATAATCACTGAAAATAATAGAATCCTCCCATCAACTGACATCAGTGCGTGGTACGATGAAAATATTTTAGGCTAAATTTTAGTGAAAGTGGAAGGATTACAGGAAACGGATTCAGGATGGACATTGAGTGAAATTATAAACCTCATAGTAAATTTTAATTAATATTTGCGAATAAATTCAGGTATATCCACTTTCATGCGATAGCCTAAATTTATTAGAGATAAAAGAGCAGTTATAAATGTAGAAAAATAGTGATGACTGCTGCTTTCCGTGGTTCGTAATAGCAGCTCTTTGTCCTGCTGACAACCACATGGAAAAAACTTCTTCCTACCCACTCTTGAAGATATTCCAAAATTTGAAAAAATACCCTACAATATCAAGATGGCCTACAATACACCTTTTGACGATCGAAAATACAGATCTTAACTCTGACTGGTCAACGGCCATACCACGCTGAAAAAACCAGTTCTCGTCCGATCACTGAAGTTAAGCAGCGTTGGGCGCGGTTAGTACTTGGATGGGTGACCGCTTGGGAATACCGCGTGCTGTTGGCATAAAAAGTGGGACGATGGTCGTGGGGGTTAAGGCATAGGCTTTGGACCCACTCCGTCGGCTTGCGGGTTCGATTCTCGCCTCGCACTCTGGAAGAGTCTCGGTGGCCCATGCGGTGAACACTTGCCTCGCAAGGGAGTTGTTCACCTCCGGAGAGTCGTGGGACTGGTACCTCTAGAGAAAAAGGTTCTCTAAGTATTTAAGGCTGTTGCTCTTGGTGGTTCGGAACCCACCTTAAACTGTAGGTCCCCCTCTCACCACCAAGTAAGTGTGTGGGGGGTGTGTGAAGGAATAGGGAAGAGATACAAGAACAATGTAAACCCTTAGGGGACACATTAGAAGCTTCCATTCCAACTCTGACTGCTGCAATGGAAACGAATCAAATTACAGTAATCCAATATATCACTTCGCTTTGATTAAAAACTTATCCCGATTATTAAAGTCTCAGATTACAAATTCGAAGTGGCGTACTTACTTTTGTGACAGGTGCCTATGTCACTTCAAATTAGAAAAATCATTCCAGAATCACAATTTGGATTGTGAAAATGCGAATCAATGTAGAATGATTTTACACAATGAAAAAGAAAGATTTTTGAAATTCCGAAATCATAGATTCATAGAGAAGGTTCAATTCTCTGTTTATGCTGACATTGAATGTCTATTAATGGAAGCTCCTGAAAGTCCTTTGAATATAGGGCCGTATCGAAAGCATGTTCCATACAGTGTTGCATTTTATTTACATTGCAGCTTTGATGACTCTCGTTCAAAATTTCAAATTTATCGCGGAAAAGATTGTATAGAGTGGATCGTAAATGAATTAAAAGAAATTGCCAAAAATATTGATTCTGAATTAACATGCATTGTACCAATGGAGAAACTCAGTCCAGAGCAAGAAGCAGAGTTAAGGTCTGCTCAAAACTGCCACATTTGCGAACAACCATTTCAACAAGATGACGTAAGACATCACGACCATTGCCACTTCACGGGTAAGTTTCGTGGTGCAAGTCATCAGGGCTGCAATGTGAATTATAAAGACTCACACACTGTACCAGTAGTTTTCCACAATTTGTCAGGATATGATTCACACTTTTTCATCAAAGCATTAGCTAAACAGTTTGAGGGCGAGGTTAAATTATTACCCATCAACAAAGAGAAATACATATCGTTTACGAAATATGTTGCCAGTACAAAAGTAAATCTCCGGTTTATAGATTCCTTTCGTTTCATGCCGAGTAGCCTTGAAAAATTATCTTCTTATCTGGCAAATGATGATAAAAAAATTACATAAAAGCATTGCAATTATCCGGAAGAATTTCAATTATTAGTCATAAAAGGAGTATTTCCTTACGACTATATTAATGATTGGGAAACATTAAATGACCATCAGTTACCACCTAAAAGCGCATTTGATTCAACATTGAATAATGACGAAATTTGAGATGAAGATTACCAACATGCATGCAATGTTTGGGAAACGTTCCATATACAAACTTGGGAAGAATACTCTGATTTATACTTGAAAACCGACGTTTTACTTTTGGCCGATATTTTTCAAAATTTCAGAAAAAATTGTTTTTTAACCAACAATCTCGATCCCTTACATTACTATACAGCTCCAGGACTTGCTTTTGATGAGATGCTCAAATTAATCGGAATTGAACTTGAATTATTAACAGATGCTGAAATGATTCTTCTAATTGAGAGGGGTATTCGTGGCGGTGTATCGCAGTCCTCAAACAGATATGCCAAAGCGAATAACCGATTTATGGGATAAGATTTTAATCCAAGCGAACCTGAATCGTATATCTCATATTTTGCTATCAAGAAGCAGTATGGCGCAGCAATGAGCGAATGTTTACCTTTTGGTGGTTTTGAATGGGTATTTGATCAAGATATCAATGTACAAAATATTCCAGACGATTAACCAATACGTTACGTTTTGGAGGTAGACTTGGAATATCCTGCAGAATTGCATGATCTTCACAGAGATTTGCCTTCAGCTCCAAAGCACTTTATTCCGCCTAATTCCTCATGTAAAATACCAAAACTGATAACGAGCTTATTGCCAAAGAAGAATTACGCAGTCCACTATAGAAATTTGAAAAAGTATTTTAGTTTGGGACTGAAGGCAACTAAAATTAACCGAATTCTAAAGTTTGAGCAAAAACCTTGGCTAAAAGAGTACATTGACTTGAATACAGAAAAACGGAAAATGCCTAGCAATGATTTTGAGAAAAATTTCTACAAGCTGATGAACAATTCTGTCTCTGGAAAAACAATGGAGAATGTTAGAAAATATAGAGAAGATATTATTATTGAGTCAAAAAGACTTGAAGTTAAATTCAATAAACCAATTCATGTAGGATTAGCTGTTCTTGATCTCTCCAAAATAATTTCCTACGACTTTCGTTACAACTACATTTTACCAAATTTTGGAAATCGCGCAAAATTGCTTTACACCGACACTGATAGTCTCATCTACCACTTCACCGTTCCAAAAATTTATGATTTCATTAAGCGGGATATTCACAAATTTGACATATCAGATTATCTTGCAGATAATGTTTACGGAATACCGCTAAAAGATAAAAAAGTATTAGGACTAATGAAAGACGAGTGCAGTGGAAAAATGATCACAGAGATGGTTGGATTGAGAGCGAAATCATATGTATACAAAATCTGGAATGAAAGTTATGAGAAAAAGAAAGCTAAAGGCGTGAAAGGGCCTGCGTTGAGGAAAATTACATTTAATGATTATAAAAAGTGTCTCCTTAAATATGAAAATGTAACAGCGTACCAAAATTTTATCCGCAGTAGAAAACACAAAGTGCACACCATTAAACAGAAAAAAATTACATTAAGCTGGCACGACGATCTAATAGTGCTTATTCCTGGAACGACAGATACATTTCCATGGGGATATGCCAAAAGAATTTGCAAACCCAGGGAAGTTGATAATATATATAATTTATCTCAAGTAAGTATTTATATATCATTAATCTCATGTATATAGTACTTATATAGAATTAAGTTTTTGAGAAAAAACAACATAATTTTCTTTTTATTTACTTTTTTATTTATTTCTAAAATCAGCAATAAATGAAAAACACCAATTTATATTTAAATTATTATTTCTTCTCTGTTCTTTATTTTCAGAGACTTGCCATTTACAGTGTAGATATGTTACAACCTAAAAATGGATTCAACACACATTCCTCTGTTTACATGCCATTGGTATAACTTACACATACACACACAAACACACATAACACGCTTCACTCACTTTTTTACAATGTTTTTCGTTCGTTTCAGTAATAATAATAATAATAATAATAATCATCCACAATCTTAATACTATATACATGAGATTAATTATATACAAATACTACATACATGAGATTAATTATATACATTATCAACTTCCATGGGTTTGCAAATTCTTTTGACATATCCTTTCATCCCATTTTGTTATCAATCTCACTTCTCTATATTTTCTAACATTCTCCATTTTTTTGCCAAAGACAGAATTGTTCATCAGCTTGTAGAAATTTTTCTCAAAATCATTGCTAGGCATTTTTCGTTTTTCTGTATTTAAGTCAGTTGATGGGAGGATTCTATTATTTTCAGAATTTATGTATTTAATTTCTTCTACCGTTTCACCGTTCACTATGGATTTAAATTTCCCGGCAAAAGAACCGTTTACTTTCAAGCCCCCATATTGTTTCAAAATATTTTTTATTCGTTGAACGACCATTGACTTTGTGCCCTTCAGAAAATGTTTAAAGTCCTTATGTCTTAAATTCACTATACATCCGGTTCTTATCCTACTCTCGAATGCTGATTCTGAATCTTCCCACTGTATTCTATCTGTTTTTCTTTTTGAATTTCCCA
This sequence comes from Andricus quercusramuli, assembly GCA_932178445.1. Lineage (NCBI taxonomy): Eukaryota > Metazoa > Arthropoda > Insecta > Hymenoptera > Cynipidae > Andricus > Andricus quercusramuli. The sequence goes on along the minus strand of CAKNXH010024700.1, from coordinate 1,926 downwards.
CACCTTTTCCCGTTTTTCTCATTACTTTCAATGTAGTTTTTAACGCTTTTAAAATTCCTATTGTCGATTGAACATGCATTTTTTGACTTACAGACAATTCTAAATACTTTAACATGTTATTTAATATTCTAATATTCTGCGTACCAAATTTGATGCACTTGTTAATTTTATTGATTTTTTGATTCTCCGTTAGCATGATGTATGCCTGGTCCATGATAGAGATGAGTTTCCTGTTTTGTTCAGGCTCCATTTTTTTTCTGTCAGGCACGAGTCCACTACAAAGTTTTGATGCTCACTTGGTGTTTGAGAAGCAACTGGAAAAATGTTTGACGTGAAACGACTTTTTAGCACATAATATTCCACTAAATAAAAACTTTAACCTAGAAGGCACACTCACCTCTCAAAATCACCTCCTTTTTTAATGCCCTGTTCACAACAGTCAATTGCAAAGCTCTTCCAGCAGTCTTAGTATTTACAGTGTGGATAAAAGCTGGAAAAAAATTCCTAGGAAACAACCTTTTTCTTTTTAAAAAAAACTCACAATATTTCATTGAATTTTTTCACTTTAAATCCAAACAAACACTAACCTTTTTCAACAGACGCCCTTTTAAATTCGACTCTCAGATAAACTGTCAGAAAGTATGTTTAGGATAAAGAGAAGTATCGATTTATGAAATCACTGCACTGAATCTGGCAATGCACTGGAAAATTGTTTGCAGGTCGCGCCTTATATAGCCGAAGATTAATATTATTATGAAGGCTAATACCTAAGCAGAAAACGTTTTTGCAATGTAACTTCGAGGGCAAATGAAAAAAACTGTAACCTTGAAGATATTTTACGTCAAATTTAAAATGTGTTTTATATTCATTTATCATTTACTGTCTATTAAAATTCGTTTCTCAAAATTGTACAGTATTGCATTATATAATGAAACAATGTTCTAAAACGTTCTAGAACGTTCCACATTGTAATAGATACACCTAGAAACACGTGAAATTTGTTTCTCGGAATTGCGAAATATTGCATCATTTGATGTTCTTCATCTAGAAACACGTAAAATTCGTTTTCTTGACATTGCACAATATTGCATCATATGATGCAACAATGTTCTATACGTAGAAGCACGAAAAATTCGTTCCTAGGAATTGTGTAATATTGCATTATGTGATGCAAAATGTGATGCGTCATTACAATAACCTTGAAGCTGTTGACGAAAGAAATTCTTTCCAGAAATTGCGTAGTATAATTTCGTGAAGCCACCAAGAATATTCTAGAATATTTTGTGAATCAAGTGAATATTTTATCTATAAGGAAGCAATAAATCATCCTTGTTTTTCTCGTTATAAACTTAAACGTGTTTGGACATGAATTCGGCTCGTACAATTCTCAAACTGGAGTAGCTAGCGGATGCAACCTGATCCGTCAGAATAAATCAAATTCATATAGACGAAAACAGGATGTAACATCAAATTTCACATATATACATACTTGCAAATTTGCGCCTTAAAAATGACTTTTTTATAAATAAGGAAGCAATAAATCATTCTTGTTTTGCTCGTAATAACCTTTAACCTGATCCGATAGATAAATTTTCAACACAAAAAAATTCATTTTCGATTAAAAAGTTGTATTTAAGACTAGATAAATTAATTTTCAATTAAAAGTGACTATTTTTCAACAAAATGATTGAATTTTTAACCAAATAATTGAATTTTCAACCCAATAGTTAGATTTTCAACTGAGTGGTTGAATTTTCAATACAAAATTGATTTATAAACCAAAAAATTGTACTTAAAACTAAATAGTTGAATTTTTAATTAAAAGGGACTATTTTTCAACAAAATAATTGAATTTTCAACCAAACAGTTGAATTTTCAACAAAATAGTTGAATTTTAAGCCAAATAGTTGAATTTTGAAGTAATTA
>CAKNXH010024691.1:0-11658 GCA_932178445.1 Andricus quercusramuli | reverse complement strand
AATTTCTACACAGGGGTTTTTGGTGTCTAATGAGTATTTATTTCTTATTTTTATTTGAAGAAGAATTTTTTTTACGTCTGGGAATGATGAATTGGCGACCGAGAAACCCCAGTTCAGCAATTCTTCTTTAAAATGTTTTTAATTTTACAATTATAATCCGTCATATTAGATGCGTTATTCTGAACTTCGACATTTTAACTTCGGATATGAAATCAGCGACCCAAAAACCCCCAAGTAACATGTTTAAGTGAAATCGTTTTAATTCTGGCAATAATGATCCGCCATATTTGATTCGCTATTTGGAAATTTAACATCTTCGCTCCTGATTTAAAATCAGCAGCCCCCGAAACTTTTGAATACGTTTAATTATGAAATTTACTTTGATAAAAATAATGCGTTTATTCAAGGATTAAAATATTTAAATTATTCAAATTGGGATCCTATATTCGCTAACGATTTATCTTCAATTGGAAAAAAATGTTTCCCTCTAGATCATTCTAATCGAAAGTTCTACGATTTTGTAACAGAATTCAAATCATAGCGCCCATAGTGCGGCGCTCAGATAAGCAAAAAAAAGTTTCTGTGGACAAATCCATCATTTGTCATACATCAATGGATATATTTTTATTCAGCAACAAAGAAAGAATTCACAGCCAGTTTAATTTATCATGCCCATCTTTAACTTCATCATGATATTCAAAATCAAGATTATATAATTCACCTACATTGTGCCAGGCATTATATATAATTTGTAGGCATTATATATAATTTGTAGGGATTATATATAATGCCTGGATCATATACTTTCCCTGTAACATTACTCATAGAAAGCTAATTAATTAACTAATTAGGTTGACCAATAGTATAAGCGGGATTAATTGGATTTGTTCCAAATTACATTTCATTATGGAACTGCGTATTTTTATAATTTTTTTACATTTCCCCATGGAATAAAAAAAGCGAAGGTAAGACAGAATATCCTGGGGGAGGCGATCACCATTTTCAATAAATTATCATAAAATTCCACAAATTCCAATAAATTTCCACAAATTTCGTTAATTTTTAGGAATTTCCAAAATTCCTAGAAATACGTTTTTTGTTTGTGTGAAACGGTGTTTTTTGGTTTTCTTTAAAAACGGGAAAAGCTACAGCATTTTATCCATAGAAAAAATGCGACATTAATTTCCGATATGAATATGTATTTTCAAGTTCAAATTCGAAACTTGTTTCAAAATTCTTCAAATACCAACGATTTTGACTTTTTTTCGAAATCACGGAAAGTTTTTCTGAGTTCAAAAAATTACTATATACTTACGCATTGGCCTTCTTTCTATTGGCAGCCCTGCTAAATGGTCGATGTTTAGTGGCACTGTTGGTGGTGTAGGCATCACTGTAAAATATAATATAGAAATTTTTATTCCCGAATTTTTTTAACGAATCCCAAAAATTTGCTATTGTCGCTATTGTCGCGGAAGAAGTACATAGAAAAATGTCCATTGGTACCGGCTCAGGGATCGAACCCCAGTCCTCCTGCACGGAAGTCTCACGCGCTATCGTCTGAGACATCGAGGCAGTTCGTATATAACTTTTTTCCTTGAGTTAATGACATAATAAACGAATGATAAAGACAATATCTTTGTCTAGGATATTTTGCAAGTTTTTAAACAATTTTCATTTATTTAAACAATTTTCTCATCCTGTTAATCGTTATAAATTACATGTCATTATGAAATTGCGTATTTTTATAATTTTTCTCCTTTCCCCAATGGAATAAAAAAAAGAGAAGGTAAAACAGAAGATCCTGGGGTAGACAATCACCGGTTTTGCCATGAATTATCATAGATTTTATCAAATGAAATGAAATTCCTTTAAAATATGTATTTTTTTAGTTAAAATTCTAAACTTCTTTCGAAAGACTTCAGGAGTCAAGGATTCTGATTATATTTCTAAACCACAACAATTTTTTTTTATTTCAAAAAATTATTATATACTTACAAACTGGCGTATGCATCGTCTGCGGATGTGCGAAAGGACTTGGTCGTGGTGTTTCTGAATCTGTAAAATATAATACGGGGTTTGTTATTCAAACATTTTTTCAAATAATCTCAAAAATTTACTATTGGTTCAAACTGATGATAGCTCAAATGTAATCTCAAAGTCAGTCAACATTAACCAAGGTTCCCGCTTTCGATGAAGTAAATTTATTTTGAGAATCTAGATATCCTGTCCAGCAGAACTGTTATAAAAAGTTACTGATAAAATTTCCACACATTGCTATAAATTTCCGTAAATGCCCATATATTCCCACAAATTTCTATACATTATCATAAATTACGACAAATTTCACAAATTGTACAAATTCAAATGACTTTCCACAAATTTAATAAATTTCTAAAAACAAATTTGTTTTTTAAGAAACGGGTTCTTCGGATTTATTTTGAAAACGGGGAAAGCTACAACATTTTTGTCCGGAAAAAATTGCGCAATCAATTCTCCTCTAAGAATACTCTCTTAAAATGAACCAGTGAAATCTCACTGCTTGAAACAGCCATATGTGTGTCACTGGCAATCAGTGAGCATTGACTGGTTTACTCAGTGAAATTGCGGCACTGGTTTAATCAGTGAGGTTCACTGCTTTCTCAGTACCAGTAGTCATCTGGCCGTAGGCCTTGTCGCCTTTCAGCTGGTTATGTATGACACTTATCATTCATCAATTTTCTGATAACAGTTGCAAAATTATCTTTTAAAAACCGCACTTTCCTCTCGTAACAATTAATGATGCTCGCCTACCAGACGACTGATGGATCATGTCTTGTCCACGTGGAGCGCTATATCACTGGTTGAATCTGTTTTTGGGCTCTATTGGCATATTCAGTAACGCGATTTTAGTCCAGTCACTTACTGATTCATCCAGTAAAAGTGAAGAAATCACTGGTTCATCCAGTCAAAGTGAAGAAATCACTAGTTCACCAGTGATAATTCAAAGGTCCCGAAAATTTTTTGTTAACTTAAAAAATTATAATATACTAACGTAGAGGTCTAGATTCCAAAGCTGGAGTGCTAGGATTTGAACCAAAGTCGTAGAACTGTTCGGGCCGTGTTATTATTCGGCGTGATACTGCCGTCTGAAGACCTTCATCTGCAAAATATAATATTTATAATATTATTTATTATTAATTAATATGATTTATAATACATCTATATATGTGTCATGTACTATTTATAATATTTTTGAACAACGAAGCACCACAATTTTGAAATCACCGAACCCAGAACTCCCCTCATAACACACGCAGAAAAAGGATTTGTGAAAGGACCCCGCACACTTTACATTAAAATTCGGCCCCTTTCAAATTGGCTGAAATTGTAATATAATATATCTCAAAGCCTCCTCATAAAAAATTCCTTATGGGTACCAGTCCAAAAAATCAAAAGTTCTCTAGAAAGGTGAGGTTGAACCCGAAAAATATGACCACAAGCGAATCTAATGTCCCACTTGAAATGTGAAGATAAGGCCTGAAAATTGCCATAGCTTTTGATTTCCGAGAAGTTATAACGTTTTCGGTCTTAACAAAATAAGTACTATTTTTTATGGCCACATTCTCTTTAGGAATTATTTCTCACTTTTGTCTCAAAATCCCAACTTTTCAAAAACAAAATTTAAAAAGTACCAGCAAAATATCTGCCACTTTTTAATACAAATTGAAAATTTTACCATATAACCGATTTCTGAATTGATATTCATTACAAAAGTTTTCATTAAAAATACTTAATTCGCTGTCAAAAATTTGTCGCATTAATTCACTGCCTAGGGCAGACACGGTTTTTTCTCCCGGTTACTTGAACCAAGTCCTAAGAGAAGACCAGGTTTTTTCAGGAAACGTGATATATGGGTACGGCGTTCTCCCGAATTTCAGCATCCTAATTAACACCATTAACTAAATTTTCAATAACTCATTAACATTTTTCAACTATTTTTTGGATTTGTTTTCCGAATCCCAAGAAATTTTTATTATTTCAAGAATATTATGTTATACTAACCTGGATCTGGTGTTCGATCAGCCCGTCTTCTACGCTGCTCCCTTATTCGTTGATTCCCACGTGACTGGTCATCACTTCCATCTGTTAGATTTAATATAGGGATTTTCATTAGTGTATTTTTTCAACGAAAATCAGAAATTTGCTATTGTTCCAAAATAAGGAGAGGCCGAGTGTAAAGCTTTCTATTCCTAGACATTTATGAAAGTGGACATAGGCCCAGAAGAACTGTTGAGAAGAAATTTCCCAAGTGAGAAATGAATGCAATTGACAACAATAGAATTCTCAACATCGTATTATTTGTTAGTGTTGATAATTCATATGAGATTAAGATTAAGCTTAAGATTGAGAAACCGTTTCAACTTTTCTCAATTGCTCTTTGAGTTAATGATAAATAACATTGTACTGTAAAGAGAGTTACCGCGCGTTGCGCGGAAAATCAGCATAAGTTTACAGTTACTGTCTTCACAAACATGTGGTTAAAAGATGAGTATTCAATACTTAGGATGAGGATGAAAACAAAGGTTAACTAAATCGAACACCGGCCCCGAACTATAAGTGTTTCCGCCCGTGGCTACGAAAACCTAAAAATTAAAATCTGTGTGCGACCACTCGACGTGCAATATCGTGAGTTGGGTTCCCACACACAATTTTTAATTTGTCATTTTTAAACACATGAATTATGACGAATAAATAAATATAAATGTGTACAAAGATCAACAGAGCGTTGGACTGTACGTGAAATTATGAGTAAATGTGAAAAAGTATGAAAATATGCCCGCTGGACCTAGTGAACGCAACGGTCACTGTGTGGTCACTTTATGGTCACGCCGTTGCGTAACCGATCCGTTCACAAAGTCCGTTAGGATATCTCTGCAAATATAGATCTCAATCTGCACATCTGGAAGTGTACCATCTGTGCACGTGCACATATGGTGCACTCCTCAATTTACACGTCGGAATGTAGACGTGTCTACTTATACCACTAGCGTAATGCTTAACAAATTTTTCATAGAGTTATAGATATATTATATCATTATATTCACCAATACAACTGAGGATTACCGCCAAGCATAAGGCCAGAGTATAGACAATCCTCATCTTTTCTAATTTAATGGAACACTGCTTAATGTAATAATGCACAAATTGATTCACAATGTAACTAATGAATATTGTTGTGCTTCATCAGATTGTATAATCTAGACTAAAGTCGTTATCTCATCGTTTTAAAGCGTCAAGATTGTCCTTGTAAGGTATTACCTTTTCATAAGAGTAAATGTTTATACAATCTTTCACGTTTCAGGAAAGACTGATTTTTACACTGTAATTTCGGTTCAGTGTCTACTATAACTAATGAATCATCATCGTTGTCAGCGCTGGCCAAGCCAGACGATGACATATATTTCCTATGGGATGCAAAAAAAATGTTCGTAAATAGTAATCCTTCCCTAAAAAAAGGTCAGTCATAGAAATTTTGAAAGCATTGGTGTGGCTTTTGTGCAATGACGACTGGATAATATAAAAAACTCGAAGAAAGGAATGTTGCCCAATTTAGACACACAATTGACAACTTACTTTCAGTTGTAGCATTGAGAAGAATTTCACATTTATGTTCATAATAAAACTAAAAAGATTTAAGATTGGTTAATTTTTAATTTTATGTACCCAAAGCCAGGCATTATTTCAATTTGAGTGATTATTGTTGAAAAACAAAACCAAAATATCTCTTAGAGATATAAACAGAAGAATCTAAGATTTGCATAGTTTTCAAATTAATCCTTCTTCTAATCATCGTGTAAATTTTGAGTTGTTTTTTTCGATTTGAGGAGAACAATAATTTTAAATATAAAACGAAAATTCCGAAAAAACCATACTAGGCAATTTTTAAAGGCTACTAAACTGAAAAGTAAACGTTCATCTATATAAAAATATAACTCTCCTAGTATTATTGAGAAAATTCAAGAAGATTTTCGAATTGTTCTGTATTGTTCAATTTTGAAACAAAAAAGGGAAATCTCAACCAAAATATAATAGCTAATATTTCGAAAAAAAAATATTTTCATTTGCTGTCGAAAACATTTAGATTGATTTAAGAAATGAGATGAATTGTCTACCAGCGAGGTTACTTCTTCAGCCCTAAGACACGATTTTTCAACAAAAAAGTTAATTTTTAACCAATTAGTTTAACTTTTTTTTACCAAAAAGACGAATTTTTAACTGAAGTTATGAATCTTCTACCAAACGAGTGAATTTTTAACAAAGAAGTTTAACCTTTAACCAGGTAGTGGAATGTTTAACCAAAAAAGTTAAATCCTTAATCAAAAACGATTTATAGTCTGATCGATTTCACAACATTTTATGAAAAATTGTATAATTTTAAACGACTTTTAGGAATTTTCAATGCTTGGATAAAATTTGAAAATATTCCATAATTTTTGGGAAATATTTCCGAGTTTAAAAGTATTTTTAGTTTCTTTCATACCCCTAAAGTTCCTAAATATATTTCAAACTGACTGGAATTGTTTCTAAACTTAACTTCAAATCTTGTATATTCGTTTTTTACAATTTTTTCAATGTTTTAAGATTTCCTCAATATTCTCTCGAAATAAATGTTTGAAGAAAGAATAACTGCAAATTTTCCTGAACATCTTAAGACATATTTTTATTACGATAAAATCTTTCAAAATTGCTGGAAAGTTTTGAAATTTTATTTCGAAATTTTCGAAATCTACATTTACTTTCAAGTTTTATTTTAAAGTTTTTAAATTTTTTATTCTTTTTGGAAATTGCATCTTTTAAAAATTAAGTTTTCAAATAAATGATTAAATTCTCAATAAAATCATTACATTTTTAACCAAACAGTAGAATTCTTAACCAAAAGAGATGAAAATCCTGAACCCAAAATATATTAACAGACTTTTCAAATAAAAAGGCTTTCCAAATATAAGGGAATTCAATTTTGAGGCTGGGTTTTGATTTTTTTGGTTTGCCAAAATGACGCCAGGTACACATATGAGTGATAAAAATAGTTTCCTTTTATCTTAATGGCGCCATGTTCCAATTTTACTACGTAATTCATTATTCTCAGTAAAATTATTCATCAAATTATGCATCATATGAGTTTTCTGTGCCGGAGAAAGACATTGTTGATACTTTTCCTCATGTTTGCATACTACAGAAAACCCATTTCATTTAATAATTTAAGAAATATTCTTGCTAAGAATAATAATTGCTGGGGTGAGCATCTTGATGCTGGCTCTTAATAAATTTTAATTAAAAAAAGTTTCGCAATTTATTCGAAAAATTTTAAAATGTAATGTACATTACAGGAGGTAACTGTCATGTAATGTATGTTATTAATATCAACAATTCTACTGCGTCACAACCTAACAATGACGTGTCTTTCGGACATCATATAAGTAATTAATTTTCACTGCCTAGGTCGTGGATCAATAAAAAATAGTTCGTATTAATTCGAAAATATTTTTCTCTTGGAAGGACGACTCATTTTAGAAAACGTTTTTATTATGCAACATGTGTTTGCTCGTTAAGAGCAAATTATGACATTTGCCCATCTTGTCCAATGAAGAAAAATGGTTACTTTGTTTAATTACCTTTTCTCGAGCTATTCAAAGAGATGCTCACAAGAAAAGATTTTTGCAATAGCTCACAACAGCGATTTAACATACCAATATATCAAACCGGTATTATAACCGAAATCTATGATGGCATTTCATATCAAGCATAGGTTAATAGTGGTTTTTTATCTAACCTTAACAACATTCCTCTTTCTTGGTACTCATATGGTGCTCCAGTGTTTAGGTCATCAAAAATTAGTGTTTGGCCCATCTATCTGACTATTAATGAGTTACCTTTAGAAATTAGAAAAAAAGAGAAAATAATTTGCTTGCTGGATTATAGCATGGCAGTATTAAGCCTGATATGAATAGATTTTTTTATAGTCTTCGGCCAGATTTACAAGAATTCTCTAATGGTGTTGAAATATTTTCACCAAATATTGAAGAGTCAATTAATGTAAGGGGTGTCCTTCTTGTAGGAGCTTGCGATACACCTGCTCGATGTGAATGCCTAAATTTTGTGAATTTCGACGGTAACTAGAGATGCTCATTTGGTTTAGTTGTAGGTGCAACAGTTCATTTAGAGACTCAGGGTCACTACTGCCAAGTTACTACACTAAGAACTTCTGAGATTCAGAAGCATTCGCTCATCAGCTACTGCAGACGACCCTGTAATGGGTATAAACAGTCCAGCAGTCCTTTCACAACTAACGCTGGATTTTATTCGGGGTATGGGGCTTGATCGCATGCATTGCCTTGATGACGGAGTCTTCAAAAAACGGTTGTATTTATTGTTTAATGTTGAGCATCGAACACAACCATTCTCCTTGTTTTCCTTCATTGACGTAATCAATAGCAGATTCTTCTCAATGAAACCACCAGATTTTGAGCTAATTCATTGGATTCCTGTTCTTCAAGGAATCCTTCGTGAAGATTACTTTCAACATGACCTTCTTCTAGTAACAGCAGCAGCACTTTTGTGTTCCAAAGTAATTACATCACAAATCATCCAAATCATTCGCGACTTTTTGCACACTTATGTTGGAGAATTTGAAACATTATATGGATTGCGATTTTGCTCAATTAAGGTCCGTCAAATTTTGCATTTTCCTGAGATTGTAGAAACACTTGGACCATTATGGCTATACACTTGTTTTGAGTATGAATATTTGAATGGTCAATTTCTGAGACTCATTCATGGTATTAATCACATTGATAGCCGAATAGCACTTTCTTGAAATCAATTTGTCTCTATGACATAGCAGGGAATTGCAAGATTTTCCAATTTCGAGAACTTTCACAGTATGGCTGTTTTCAAAATTGTTATCAAGTTGCAAATTATATTTAGCAGATACTTATAAACCGAACTTATAAACGCATTAATCTGGCGTATAATACCTTCGTAATAATGAATTAAAATTGGGTGTTATTAACTGTCAATGTGGGACGTCATCTTTTGCAATTTTGCAAAACCAACTTAACTACTCAAATAAATTGAAAATTTAACTTAATTCACACATTTAAATTAGATTTCTATTTTTGCCCTGCGTATCTATAGGCAAATGGCTTAAGGTATTATTACAGAAGAGCGGACTAGGAACATTTTCAGGACATAGCACGGACATGTAGCAGGGTCTGCAAAATTTGGGAGAGGATTGAACATTAATGCCCTGTTGAGACCGCAGCAACGAAAGTGCTCGGCAATCCAAAAGGGAAGTAATTTTCTGTTTTTTGTTCCGGCGAAAAATATTTTTGAAAGATTCGTATTTTGTTCCTAATTTTTTTCTTCCAAATACATATTACATCCGTATACTTGTTTCTTCCTAATGATTTTTTATTTACATTTGCACGGAGAAAAATGGAAGGTCAGTTTGGCCATCTAGATGTGCAGACAGACTATATTGCACGTTCAAATATAGGACAGCCTTGTGTTGAATTGGTCATTTTGGGAATTGATAATTATAAAGGGCCGAATCGCTCAACATAGGTGGCCGATTTAGTCATATCAGATAGTCGACTTCATCTCCTCGGACAGTCAACCTGGCCATCCAAGGGGGTCAAGTCAATTATCCTACATTTTCTGTATTGTTTGTCCTATTCCTACTTATTCCAGTCTCTCCGTTATGAGAGATTGGAAATTATAAAATTAAGTGGAACCTATAAAACCTGAAAAAGTTTTATTATCTATTTTAACGACTTTTCGAATCATGTTACAACTTCTATAGAACAAGTCTGCAGTGCTAATATTTTTAACAACTGTGTACTCATTTTTAGTACAGGGATCTGCTATAAAATGAACCAATTGCATGTAATACCCGTTATTTAATTGTGCGGAGGAGTTGTCGGATCGTTTGTTGTCTTTCATCGATGACACATACAAGCAACTATTTTTTACAATCCTTTTATACGTGGCTGCTTGTTCGAAGAGATGCAATTTTTCTATCTAAATTCTATCTACGGGAGATGCTTTACCGAAATATCTTATTTCAGAAATTTTGAGAGATTTTTGAACGAGAGTTGTACCTATGTGATTATAAAAATGTTTAACGGTATATGATTTGTGCAAAAAGGATTAAAATTAAATTGTTTTTCGCTCTGTACGGAAAGTTCCAGTTAAGAAATGAATCGCGTTACAAAGCGTAAAAACAGGTAATTGTAACATTAGTTGAATAAAATAAAGAACTCAAATTTTGGAGTTAGAAATTGGACCCAACGCCCTTAAGCCTGGATAATTTTATTTTACCTTTTGAAATAAATGTTCCGTTATTCAACCTCAAAAAATAAAAAAATAAATTTATTAAAAATTATTTCAGTAGAAAATTTTGTCTCATGATTTATATTTTTAATTGATCTCTTACGACACAAAAAACCTATTACTTTCATACATCAGCTTTGAATTTTGATTATTTGAGAGGATATAGTCGAAAAATCAATTTCACTGAAATTATAAAAGTACAAAAATATTGTAAAATTGAATATTTTGTTAAACCCTTGTGAGAAATTCAACTTGGTTTACAATGGAATAAGTATGCCAAATTTCATTACGTACGCACACAGGATTTTACAGAAGCTGTAAGATTTTTAAATATTTTAAAACATTCCACAAGTTTTTCGAAGACTTTCATGATTTCAATAGATTCTACAAGCTGTCAGGTGTTTTGATAAATTTTTCAAGATTTCCGAAAATTCACACTGCTGAAAACGCATTATTCCTTCGGACATCGAAGAAAGATTTCAGCAGTGTAATCAAATTATTATTATATCTCTGGCTGTGAAAGTTCATTTTGCAATGAACAATATATTTTTATGCATTTTCTAATTATTATTTGTTTAAAACAATTAATTTGCATATTTTAAACATTTCAAATAAGCGCGCGCTATGCATCCCATCAGAAATTCATCGCGACGCATGTGCAGTGCGGTTGGGGAGCAAGATTAAGAGCACTGCGTCAGAAGGACGAAAGGCGTCTCAGGTATCCAAATAAGAAAATGTTAAGTTTTTCTTACAATATTGGAGGTGGCGGAGGAGCAACAACGTCTAAGAAAGTAAGAGAAATAATAATTAAATTAAATATTATCAACAATGAATTTCACTTATACAGCCCGTGTCTGGGGTTTCTTCTTGGCTATTTCTTGGTTTTTTGGAAATTATTTTGCAACACTATTAAGAGAATGGTCTAATTTGAACAATAAGAAGGCTACCATTATCAACCAAAGGATCTTTCTACTCCGCTGCAGACGTTCTGGTTTGATTCAGGGACTGGGAGCGAAATACTGGGCGAGAGCTCCAAGCGTTCCTGACGCACTCCTCGCCTGTTCATATTTTCCCAGTCTTAGGAACTTAAAGGTCCGTTCGCGCTACCCGACGTAGGAAGAGTCGTGTGGAGAGCAGAGAGGGAATGGTCGTGGCTAGCCGTACACTAGGCAGCTCTCAACGCGTTCGGACCACGCGAACGCGTAGCAAACGGTTAGGCTAGCAGATGTGGACCGACGTCAGAAATCGTGTTCGAGGTCACCACTGCCGACCGCCTACTCTTGCTCC
>CAKNXH010024677.1:0-10340 GCA_932178445.1 Andricus quercusramuli | reverse complement strand
GTGTGTGTGTGTGTGTGTGTGTGTGTGTGTGTAACTGTAGAGATCCTGCAATGGACGAGATAGGTACTTTTGAATTATTGCGCTAACGAATTAATATAACCTTTGCATTATAAACATTTAAATAGAGAATAATTAAGATTTTTATTTCAAAGTGAAAGTCAGGATTATTGTATTTGATAAATATTGAATTTTTCATCAGCTTAAAATGCACCAAAGGTTTCCTTTTGAATATATGACTCAACAAATTGTTTAAATGATTTAGGAATTTTGTATTTATGCTTGAGCCTTGAGGTTATATTTACACGGACCATGACGGTGGCCATCTTTACGCGTACCACACTAGCGCCGCGCTCGAGAAGATCTAGCATTTCGATGCGTTATTGTACATCCGACAGAAAAATGCTCGTTTTTGGTGAAGTCAATGTACAGGACTTTCGTCTCCTTATTTCTATTCTCCATGTTTTTGGTTATAGAACCTAATTAAATTGTAATGTGCACGGAGTACTACAAGGAGACCGCACGCCTGTGGCGGAGATTGTGGTAAGCAGCCCACAACCGGGATCGCCTTTCCTCGGATTTTAATCTCTTCCCAGATGAGAGCGCCACATGTGACAAATTGAGGAATTACGATTCCCGTAGTAGCAGACGACAATTTAGTTACAAAGTTTCTCTGAAGAGGCGCTCTCATCTGGAAAGATATCTCGCTGTGGAGAAAATCGGAGGAAAGGCGATCGCCAAATGGCGCCAGGTGAAATACATAATGTGTGGTCTCCTTGTAGTACTTCGTGGTAATGTGTAACGAAATTAAATTGAATTTAGCTGTAATATTTCAAGATAATAATATTATTGGGAAGATAAATGTTTTTAATCATTATAATATAATGATCAATTGAAAATAAAAAATGGCAAATTATTCTACTTACACATAACACGTAGGTTTTAACTAGTGATTCGAAATTTTATGGAATTCGGAATGAATATAAAATTACATGCATATAGTGAAAAAAAATTTTTATTGAATTAAAAACAAAAAAAATACTTTGCTTAACGTTGAGCTTTTAATGATCAGTGCCTGTCGCAGTGCTCTACAGTCTTTCTCGTGAAAACTCTTCATAATCACGATGATGATATAATAATGAGATTCGAAACATCGAAGTTTGGTAATCAAATGATGAATGTGCAATACAACTAATGTAATATTATACTTTAATATCATTGTTTTGTTAGCTCTCTGAAACTTAAGCTCTAGATCACATTTTGTGTAAAGCCGTTTTTTGAGTTTGGTGTTTTCACTGCAAGTTTAAATTTAATTTTACTCTCAGTTTGCGAAAAGGCTGACGCTAAAATTATAATCATATGATTTATTAGATAAATAATAACAAATAATAAAATAATAATAGACTACAGTTCAAACATTAGTACAATAATTTTCTAAAAGTTTGTTATGGTAGTTATTTATATTTCATATCATCCGTCTTCTTTAGTTGCGTGGTGAACGTGCGTGTCGTACTGTAGAGAAACGGGTTCCTAACCTTACTTTCTTCTGGATCTTATTTCGCTTTAACGTACCAAAAAAATGCTCACAGGCAATTTAATGGCACATAACCATAAGCTTCAGACCCCAGATATTTAAATTAAATTGTTTTCATGATAAATAAGAGTACTTACTTCCCTTAATCTCGAATTACAATTCGGTTCCCATTCATCGCGTCTACATTTTCTACATTTTCAATCCATATTTTTAGCCTTTCGCTTTGTCCTAGTGGAAAACGATAAAGTTTAAAATCATCTTCGCTTCTGTTCTTACAAAACGTAGCACTACAGCAAACGATTTCTATATTATATTCTAAGCTTAATTTTAAGTAAAACATAAGACATGCTTATCGCATTGTTTCCCGCCAACTGTCCAGGGACCAATATGGCGGTTGCATATTCCTGTCTAATACAGTACCCTAGAGTGACGGGTGGGGGTCACTCGATGGGTGATTTTCTCACCCGACGAAAAAAGGTAGGTGGATGCGAGTGAACTCTGAAATTGGCGGGAAGAATTAGCGGGAAGTTGGAAAATTGGGCATATTTGAAATCAAATTTGTATAAAACCAGCGGTAAAAAGCAGAGTGAGTTGTGAAGAGTGTATAAATAAGTATGCGGATATCGATTTCGCGCTCGGAAAACACCTCGTGATTTTGTGAGAAGACCAAAATCCCATAGTAGCAAATCCTATTATTCTAACTGGCGCTTCCCTTGGGCCTCGAACTTTCATTGAAATTTCCATCACAATTCAAGTTTCTACCTCATAATCACTATGTTTATCATCATTTTCTAAGATAGTTGTAAACATCATCGTTTGCAATAGTCATTCGTTTAATGTAATTATGGTACATTTCTACCTCTGTCCTTCTGACCGGTGCAGGCAGAAAAGTCATAAGAGTAAAAGAGATAGAGAGTACTTTTTGTCCAACTTTCCGCTCTCTATCTCTTTTACTCTCATGGACTTTCTGCCCGCACTGGTCAGACGGACAGGACGGACCATTACAGCAACAATATTTTTCTTTCGCTGCCTCTCTATTATCATATAATAAAGGGGCATGAAACATATTATGTTGTTATTTGTGAACATAAGATGACAATATTTACATTCGCGCCAAAGCCTTTCACTCGCACCCGTTCAAAGAACATGACACTTCGTAGAAAAATTTCGTAAACCACGCCCCTTTCACAGGTTCACCCGACGAGTGCACTCGGTGAGAAACCTGACGTTTCCCCCTTCAATGCTCGCCGCTGTACCGGAACTTGATATTTTACAGCGGCGTGAAAAGTTTGAAAAATGACGTTTAACCCAATACGTGACAGCAAAATTTTTTATGAAAATAAAGGAATAAAGACAGTAGCTTAATGTGAGAACAATTTTATTTTATTATTGAATCTTTTAGCATCTATAATGTAATTACTATTTATCACAGACTCTTCAATCTTCGGCTACAAGAATAAGAAATGTTTCTTTTAGAAATTTGAAAAATTTATAACGCAAAATTGTACAGTAAAATAAATATTCATAGTTAAGTGTCTTTTCTGCATTTCCTCGACTTCTTTTTGCAAGAATCGTGGATCGTATTGTATCGTTTCACGATAAAGTGCGATCGCGTTATTAAGTAAAAGCTCGTGATTGATTTGGTGAATTTTTAGAACGTTCTTCATTATTGGGTTTGGACATTTTCTATGCAGTCTAGACATTTCGTTATTTTTTTTGCTCGAAAGGCGACGCAGCCGGCTATGTAGTATTGTACAAAATCTGGTGGAAAACACAAACGTTCATCGTGATCCTTTACTCTTTCTAAGAAGTTTGGAATTTCGTCTACGGATGGAATATCTTTAAGTACGAGTTGATCCAAAATTTCACAGTGTTTGTTGCTGTTTCTCTTTTTGCAAATCTGTATAGTTCAACATCGTGTTGAGGATATCCACACCTTCAACGTTGCTTCCTTTTCTTGGTTTTATGAGGGAGTAAACATTTAAAAGGCGAAAAACTTGTGCGAAGATGCGAGAGTCAGGATGATCATTGGATCCACAAGCTTCTCGTACTAAGCCGAAGAACCTCTGAAATTTGCAATATAAATCGTTTAAGAAAGAAGAAAATCGTTATATATTTTTCATTGATAATACATATAAAAAAGATTTTTTTATGACACATGCATGATTTCAGCCCTTTTCGACGCCTATGAAGCGGGGCTAAAGCTCTACTTTTTACTCCCTAGGGACTGAAAAGTGACGTCAGAGATGAATAATGAAGATTATGCATCTATGAGCTTGCATTTTATGATTATCAGCCCACTCACGGTAAAAACTGAGAAGAAATTTTGGTTGCAGTTAATAGAATTTTGCGGTTATTTATGGAAAGTTATCATATATACCTGTAAAATTACCTTAAATTACCATAAATTACCGAAATTTTCCATAAATTTCAGGAAATTTGTGAAAATGAATTTTGCGTATTTCATGGTAAGTTGCCATATTTACCTGTAAAATTACCATAAATTAAAGAAATTTTTCATAAATTTCCGGAAATTAATGGAAATTTTCAAAAATGAATTTTGGGTAAGTTACCGTATATACCTGCACAATTGCCATAAATGACCGAAATTTTTCATAAATTTCCGGAAATTTATGGAAATTTTTAAAAATGAATTTTGAGTATTCCATGGTAAGTTACCATATTTACCTGTAAAATTACCATAAATTACCGAAATTTTTCAGAAATTTCCGGAAATTTATGGAAATTTCTCAAAATGAATTTTTGGTAAGTTACCATATTCACCTGTAAAATTACCATGAATGACCGACGCTTTTCATAAATTTCCGGAAATTTTTAAAAATGAATTTTGGGTATTCCATGGTAAGATACCATATTTACCAGTAAAATTACCATAAGTTACCAAACATTTTCATAAATTTTCCTGAAGTTTATGGAAATTTTTCATAAATTTCCGGAAATTTATGAAAATGTTTGAAAATAAATTTTGGGTAAGTTACCATATTCACCTGTAAAATTACCATAAATTACCGAAATTTTCCATAAATTTCCGGTAATTTATGGAAATTTTCAAAAATGAATTTTGGATAATCTATAATAAGTCACCATAAATCATCTCTAAAATTACCATACATTAGATTAACATTAATTTCATGCTTTATTACACAAAATCTAATATGGACTGAAATCATGACTGTATTTCGAGAAATGCCTGAAATCATCCATTTGTTATAAAAAATATCGTATGCGCCAAGGGGGAGAGGCACTTTTTCGACTCGTGTATGTTTTCAGTACTCGTCTTCAGCTCGCGCTACGCGCTCGCCTACGACTTGTACTGAAAAAATACACTCGTCAAAAAAGCACCTCTTCTCCCCCTAGGTGCATAATATACTAATGTAAATGTGTAATTTTGCATACCTCTAGGGCATCTTGATTCAATCTGCTGGTCATGAGATAACTTAAATTGAATTTCTCTTTCAGAAAATGAAAAATTTGTAGAGTCGCTTTTAATGTGACTTTCAATCCCAGACAAGTGCTATAACTTGAAAATGGAAACCGATTGTTTTTAGCACTTTCTTCCCACTCTCGAATATATTCTAAAAACTCTGATATAGCATATGGAAAAAGATAAAATAGTATCTTTTTTAGAAATGGAACATTTGAATTGCAATTTTAATTAATGTACACCGTGGCTCGCAAACAATCAATGAAAAACAAAAAGAATACTTATGATTAACTGGAGTGTTGACACTGTTGGATAGATTTTGCCACAATGTGAAATCCCTCAATAATTTTGTAAAATAACATACCGTATACTGGACCGAATTTTCTTTTAAAGCATTTTGAGGTGATCGAGACATAATTGCTATTATTAATTTATCTACTCCAAAAAAACTTGTTTTTTCTTTCAAATTTCGCTCACGACAACGGGATTCACGTTCAACAGAAAGAAAAGATTCTTGCACGCTACGATCCTTTATTGGAAGCATTGTGGAATCTTCCAGACTGAAGGCTTGCGCATCCGAAGCTTGGAAAGAATTTTCCGAGAACATTGGATTCTGTAATTAATTAATATTCCGTATTTTACGTCGAATGAAAACTATTAAAAGAGACTTATATTTGTGTAATATTAAATTTAAATAAGCAGCGTCATACCTCCGAATGAAAAGATTCTTGCATGCTATGATCCTCTATTGGAAGCACTGTGGAATCTTCCAGATTATAGACTTGAGCTTCCGAAGTTTCGAAAGCATTTTCCGAGTTGAAGTTAGCATACTGAAAGAAATTAATACTTAACATTTTACACCGATTTTAGTATTGATTAAACGAGGCCTAATGAATACATTATGATGTCCAGCGATTATTAAAAACAAAATTCAAGGTCTTTTAATATTAAAAATATTAAATATTATTATAATAATTATATATTAATATGTGATATTAAATTTAAATGAGCAGCGTCATACCTCCGATTGAAAAGGTCCTTGAATGCTATGATCCTCTATTGGAAGAACTATAGAATCTTCCAGATTATAGACTTGAGCTTCCGAAGTTTGGAAAGCAAGGAGTCCAAGGTTTTGTCCAGGTTTTCCAGGTCAAGAAATCAAGTTTTTCCAGGTCTGCTTTTTTACATCAAATAATGGAATAACAGTTTTTTTACACATGCAAAACATAAGCCATTTCTTTGAAACTCTGTTGCAATGTTTGAAAAATTGTGTCAAATCTTTGAAATCCTTGAAATCTTTGTGAAATTTTTTTTAATCTTTTGAAATCATTCTGAAATATTTTAAATACTTATGAAATGATTCTTTGTTTGTGAAATCTCTTGTGTTCGTTTCTACTCATTGAAATCTTTTGAAATCCTTATTAATTCTGTGAAATATTTGTGAAATCTTTTGAAATGTTCTAAAAAAATTTGAAATCGTTTGAAACCTTTGAAATCTGGTGTACCATACACTTTTCGAAATCTTTGAAATTCTTGTATTTTTTAAAAATCTTTAATAAATTTGTTATGATATTTCTTTGAAATATTTGTGAAATCTTTCTAAAACCTTCTGTATTCGCTTTTAATCATTGAAATATTTTAAATCCTTGTGAAAAATATTGAAATCGTTTAAAATGTTTGAAATATTTTGAAATCTTTGAATTACTTGAAATGTATTGAAATTCTTATGAATTCTTTGAAATATTTGTAAAATCTTTCTGAAACCTTTCCTGTTTGTTTGAAATCATTCCAATTCTTTTAAATGTTTTTAAATCTGGTTTATACATTTTTGAAATCTTTGAAGTTCTGGTAATCTTTTGAAATCTTTATTGAATTTGTTATGAAATCTTTAAAATATTTGTGAAATCTTTTGCATTTATTTGAAATCTTTGAAATATTTAAAATCCTTGTGAAATCTTTCTAAATCTTTTGTGAAATGTTGAAATCATGTAAAATATTGTTCTCTACAGTTTTAAAATGTTTGTAAAATATTCGAAATCTTTTAAAACTGATGTACAAGCCTTTTTCAAATATTTGAAATTCTTGAAATCTTCATGAAATATCTGTGAAATCTTACTTAAATCTTTGTTTGCGAAACCTTTCGTATTCGTTCAAATTATTGAATTATTTCAAATCCTATGAACAGGGCTCATTTTAATTCTGAAACTGAATTAACATCGAAATTTTCCATTCATAATTTTTATAATTTGTAAATTGAACATCACACAAAATGTATACATTGACATTCTATATAAGCGGAGAAGAAATAAAATAAACTTACAAAATTACTGACAATATTAAAGTCAATAATATAAAATATTAAATGACAATCTATAACATAATTGGCACCAGTGTAGAAAAAGTGCCTTGAGATATCTGTATTTATTATGTAATGAACAAAAGATAAATTATATCTTGATAGTAGAAAAATTTTCAGTAGCAATATTTCTTCTGAATGAGATGTTTCTTTCATAATAGACTAAAATATTTTAATTACTCTTCACATTGCAATAAAATGACTGTTTTAAAAGCAAAAAAAATCTAGGTTCTCGTGAAAAAATCAGGGAGATTTCCAGGTTTTTGAGGTTTAAAAAAACTCAAGGAGAATTCCAGGTTCTCAAGGTCTCTGGACACCCTGTAAATGTGAAAAGCTTGCCTCCCAGGTGCGAATTGACCGTTGGCCCACGGTCGGGCCAACCGTCGGACGGTCGGTCCAAATTTGTGCGCCACTGGTCGGGCCAACCAGCTAAATGATAACGGTCAACCGCCTTTGGATTCTCAAAGTCGGCCCGATATTTGGTCCCATATATGGGCCATCTTTTAAGATGATGTCGGCCCAACCCTGGACAACAATGTGGGGCCGACTATGATTTTGAAGGTTCGTACTACACAGGTGGAAATACACAAAATAGGTATTCAAAAAATAAATAGTAATTGTTAGCGAGTATTTTATCTATAAATGTTAATGATCCTGCTTAGATTGAATACATATATTACATTTTTTTCAATTAAATTAAAAATAAAATTTCTAACCCTACGGGGTTTCGAACCTATACCTATACCTGAATCTATCGCCTAGCAGTCGGGAGTCTTACCCATTACTCTATACCTGAAGAATTGAAAGTCAATGAAAAAACCATCCTCATAAGCTTCAGCTCAAAGTAGTTAAAAAACAATTTGTTAAATGCTTTTTCTCATTAATTTTTGTATTATTATGCAACATATATAATATGAATATAAATTATATAATATTTTAATAAATAATTCAAACCAATGTTATGTCGACGGTCGGGCCATCTATTGTCCAGAGTCGGACTGAACGTACTTTAACGGCTTTTTTTAACAATGAACCAGCGTTTATCCGACGGTCGGCCCATATTTGGGCCACGGTTTGACCGATCGTCGGGTGCAACATGGTGACTTGTACAAGCCAATGTTATGCCGACGGTCGGGCCATCTCTTGTCCAGAGTCGGGCCGACCGCACTTTCACGGTTTTTTTCAACAATGAACCAGCGTTTATCCGACGGTCGGCCCATATTTGGGCCAAGGTTTGACCGACCGTCGGGTGCATCATGGTGACTTGTGGCTAACCGACTGCTGTATCCAGAGTTGGACCGACCGCATTCTTTCGGTCGTACCGACCAATCTGCCATAGTTTATCCGATCGTCGGCCCAACGTTGAGCCAGAAATGGGCCGACAGGCGGCTTTTCGCCCACCGCCGACGTCGGTCGCCAACGTCGGTGAGACCATGGCAGCTTGAAAACACCTTAGTCGGCCCAACTCTAATTACCGTAGATCGGTTACCAAAACAGGGCCAACTTCGGGCCGATGGTCAATCTCTGGCAGCCGACCGAATTTCGCACCTGGGCTTATACCTTTAAAAAGAAGGAGTAGTGACTCTCGCTTTCCCCTGCTGAATTCAAAGGAATAGTACGATGCTCGTGATCTAGGTTTGCAACGTTTGTAGCATTCACATCGTTCAATATGCATGGTCAAAGCTCCACATTGGTTTCATCTCCAAAATAAGGCATTTCTTTCTTACACGTTCCAGTCTGCAAAAATTTCAAAGTGTAAATGCTGTTGCGTACAATATTGCTATATAAGTCAAAATATATAACCTTTCTAGGAATAGCGTTTGGTTTTAATGATACTCTCCCTCTCTGTATGCGATTAACTGTTCCATCTGGCAATTTCGTTTCAAAATGTGACAAAATATCTTCTTCACAAAAATGTGCTTCGCATATCAAATCTGATTCGTTTAAGGATTGCGAAATGGCATTTTCCCATAAATTTCTTGCACTTTCATCCTACAATATTAATACTCTCTTATTAAAAATTCAGAAGTAAAAGCTTTACGTCACAATTTTATGAGATATTCAAAATGGGTATTCATTTTAAATTCTTAAATTTCCTAACCAAAAGGATTGCTACATATTTTTATCGCGTAAGCATTAAACAAGAGCTGGTTCTTTTTTCTTATACGTATGTCTTTAAATTTGATACGTCTGACACCATTATATTACGGTTGCGACCTCGCAGGAAAAACCATGAGCGAAAGGAATAATAATAATGATCATTTGCCTACCTTTGGTATACGGAACAAACTTCGAAAGGGAACATTTTCCTTCTTGCTTTGATGTTGTTCGCAATTACATATTGCGCATCTGCGATAAGGATTCGCTTTCTTCTTACAACTCTGCAAAGAAGTATAAAATTACAATTAGATATTAGTATATTTACAACAGGTTAACAATAATATCATTCAATCATTGATTGAATGTATGATCCATTGTTGCCTGATTAGATGTTATGGTCATCTTTTGCATCACTTAAAATAAACGAAATTTCAATAAAAGTATCGTACTTACCATTTCGATATTGCACTTTCACTTTATAAATGATATATTTAACTTATTCAACAGAGTATTTAACTGCACATGATTTGAGGTTATATTATTGTTTTGTCACGTGGGCGGCCATATTTATTTTATACACATTGTAACCAGAGATGTAACGAGCGGAACTCAAATCACGCGCGACAGTTCAAATATTTAAAATCTGATTTAAAATACTGAATTAAAAGTTTAAAATTTATATCAAATCTTCATCGATGGCGAGTCCGTTTCCACAATTAAGGATTTGGAAATCCAACTCCAGCGATGGAATATCCTGCTGAAAATCTTATTAAATTGAAATAAATTGCTGAATTTAAAGGTTATTTTGAAATAATAAAACTGCTAATTTTCAAAGTGAATTAACAAGCAAAGATTTTATTCATCTGGTATTTTGAAATATGACTTTACAAAAATGTGAATTTAAAATA
>CAKNXH010024654.1:0-13287 GCA_932178445.1 Andricus quercusramuli | reverse complement strand
ATTTGAACAGATTTTATAACTTTTAAAGATTGCAGAAAGTGTTTAAAAAATGTAGATTATTAAAGATTTCGAAAAAAGAAGCTTGTCAACATTTTTGATAGGTTTCAAGAGACCAACAAAAAATATCTTAAGATACCTAAGAAAATTTCAAATGATTTTTTATTTTGAAAAATAAATTTTGAGATAAAATTGAAAAAGATTTCAAAACATTCTAAATGATTTCCTACAATTTCGAAAAAGAATATAGAGGATTAAACAAAATTTAAGCTCGAATAAGTTTTGAGGAAATAAAGAATTTTTTATTTTTTTAAATTAATTTCAAGAGAATATTTTTTTTAAATATCTCAAAACTTTTCAAATCGTGTCCCAAAGTTTCGGAGAGTAGTTTAACAGATTTTAAGGCAATCTTTTTAATTTTGCAGAATAAAAAAAAAATTCAGGAGAAATTCGAATCATTTCAAAAGATACTTAGAAGGTGTGAAAGTTCTGAAAATATTCAAAAATATTTGAAATTTGAAGATTTCAAACAATTTTAAACAAAACGTAGACTGTTGAAGATTCTAAAAAAAGGTTTTAAAACAATTTTTATAGGTTTCAAGAGAATAAAAAAAAATACTCCTACAAAAATTTCACACGATTTATTATTTTGAAAAATTAATTTTAAGAGAAAATTGAAAGAGATTTCAAAACGTTTAAAATGATTTCTTAAAATTTCAAAAGAGAATAGATATAGAAGATTAATTCTGTATGAAGTTCGTGTATGTTTAAAACAAAATGAAGATTTTTAAAGAATTCGAAAAAAAAGTTCAGAAAAGTTTCAAGCGAACGATATTTGTTTCTAAAAATTCATAGATTTTTTTATTTTTTAAGAACAATTTTGAGAGAATATTTTTTAAAATATTTCAAAACTTTTCCAATGATTTCCTAAAATTTCGGAGAGGAGTGTATAACATTTCTTAATTTTTGAAGATTTTTTTTCAAACTTCAGGAAAAACTTGAATAATTTTAAAAGATACTTAATACATGTAGAAGTTTTAAGAAATATTCAAAAATAATTTAAAATTGAAAGATTTCAAAAAATTGTAAACAAAATGTAGATTCTTAAATATATCGAATAAAATATTGAAATTTAAGAATTTTGAAAGATTTCAAGAGAACAAAATTGTCTTAAAATTTCTGGGAAAATATAAAATGATTTTCTATTCTGAAAATAAATTTGAAGAGAAGATTGAAAAACAATTCGAAACATTAAAGAAATTTGAAAGGTTTGAAGAGCATGCAAACATTTTCTGAAGATTCCTAGCAAAATTTAAAAATTATTTCTTTTATAAAATTAATTTTAAGAAAATATTTTTTTCAAGATTTAAAAACATTTGAAATGGTTTCTTAAAATTTCGTCGAGAAGTGGAGAAGATTTTAGGCCCATTTTCATAATTCAGTAGTTTTTCCTTTTAATAATAGGAAAAACTCTAATTACTTTTAAAAATGTTCCGAAGGTTTAGAAGTTTATGCAGGATTCTAAAAAAAATAAGGAAAAAATCGAATCTTAAACAAATATTTTTAAGGTTTAGAAGTTATGAAAAGATTTCAGAATAATTTAAAATTTTTAAAGATTGCAAAAAAAATTGAATGTAGCTTCTTGATGATTTAACCCTTAGTGCCCGACAAGTGTACCACAGACACTTAACAAATTTTGACAATAAACGGTGTCGGCCCGATTTAGCTGGCTCCCCGTGCGTCTCAGTACCTTCCAGTCCAGTCACGCGGAAGTGCCCGGTAAAGTCAGAGTGGACCTTCGGCGCAACGTGTTCGTGCTACATGTCAATGAAAACAAAGGTAGGTGTTTCTCAGACACTTTGTCGGGCAGAGTGGACTATTTATATAAATCGACCTTGCATTTCAGAGCTTTCTGAACAAATATATGGTTTAGTGTGTGTGACTGTATTTGTGTGTCCACAAATTCTTGCATCACTAGTTGGATTTTCATCCGATTTAGATGAAATTTTCAGAGATTGTGCCACATATAATTGACAGACTTTTGGATATATCTCACTATCCATACATTTACTGCCACTGGAAAGTATAAGTATTTCAGTCAATTTAAAGACCTAAAATTGTTTCAAATCGTTTTCATTGTTGAAAAATGATAAAGCTATATGCAGAAAACAATTTTGATCATTTAAACCGGGTCAAAGAGTACAAAAATATGAAAAATACGAATTTTAGGGAATAAGTATCTGTCAGACACTTAGTCGGGCAGAAGCGCAAAAAAACCATGTCGGGCACTAAGGGTTAAAAAAAGAAGCTTTTTAGGAATTTTCAAAGTTTCGAGAGAATAAAAAAACTTGTTAAGACTCCTGGGAAAATGTTTAACAATTTTTGTTTTTAAAAATAAGTTTTGAGAGGGAAAAAATCAGGTATTCAACTTTGTACATTCCAAATAAAATTGATAATCTTCTAATACTTATTTAAAAAGTTTAACTTGCTTTAAAATGTTTCATCTTCAAATTTTTTTAAAGAGTATTTATTTTAAATAGTCAGCACTTAAAACGTGTCCCTTATTTATTGATAAATAATTTATTTAAGTGCTAGAATTGCTTTAATTAATATTAAATAATGGTTAAAAATTCAAATATCGCATATTTAACGAGAAAAGGGGAAAAAGGGGAAGTTTTTTGAGAATAGGGGAAAAAGGGGAAATTTCACGAAAAAAGGGGAAACTAAGGAAAAAGGGGAAGAATGTGCACCCTGAAATTGGCATATGACAGACATTATTCTTATAAAATTTTACAAATTAGATTTGAGTTTTACAAAATTTGTTTACATATTTCAAATATGGAAATTCTTGATTCTGTCGTCTGTAAGTCAAATTTGTGTTTTTGTGAATTTACGCGAC
The DNA here is from genome assembly GCA_932178445.1 of Andricus quercusramuli. NCBI lineage: Eukaryota > Metazoa > Arthropoda > Insecta > Hymenoptera > Cynipidae > Andricus > Andricus quercusramuli. The sequence continues at coordinate 10,391 of CAKNXH010024654.1, read as the reverse complement.
ATTATATTAATTTAAATGACAGAGAGTTATTAATTTTTTTAAATTCAGTGAGTGATTCTAAAAAATTTTAAGGCATGTAAAAAAATTTCAAATGATTTTAAATCAATTTTAATTGATTTGTACCATTTTAAAAGACTTAAAATAATAATAAGTTAAAAATCATTTTAAGTTATTGTAAGTGATTTTACGAATTTTCAAAGGATTTTCAGTAGTTTTTTAAAAATTATTTTTTAAATTGTAAAAGACTGAAAATAATTTAAGTATTCATTCATGGATTCACTGATTTTCAAGAAATGTCTCAACACTTGGAGTTATTTTAAGGAATTTTAATGCGTTTCAAATCATTTCAAAGGATTTAAATTGTTTTTTTTTACGTTTTTTGTGTAATTTTAAGAAGCAAAAGGAATTTTATAGCATTTTCAATTATTTTACATGATTTTACAGATTTTGAATGGATTTTAAGGGTATTAAGGGATTTCAAATAATTTAAAATAATTGTGAATAATTTGAAGACTTCAAGTGTCTTCAAATATTTTAAAAGAATTTAATGACAAATAATGTACCTGTATGATCTTCCACTGTTCTTCTCCTTATATACATTACTTTTGTGCCATCGGTGATCTGATTTGTAAAAACGGTAATACCCTTTGTATGTATTAAGCAGTGGAGGAACTAATGCTGAAGAAGGTGGAGTCTCCTTATCATCATTTATAGGATTGTTTGGTGGCTGTGCTGGTGCAACTGCTGGTTGTGGTAGCACGGGAATTCGAGGATGAATATTTTTTTCTTGACCATACATGGCTGTAATCTACTACAATATCTAATTAATAATTGCACTTGCTGCACAAAATTGCTAGTATTATTATTTTGTTTATTATTATGAGTCTTCTACAGCAGTATACAATATCAAGATGAGAAATGAAATAAAGTTTCAAAATATTAGGTTATCAAAATTGAATTTCCATATAAGTTTTAAAATATAACATATTTGATTTCTTTTATGTGTTTTATAATACCCTAGTGAGCACGAAATTGAAAGTCGTAATTTAAAAAAAAAAATGTCTTGCCGGACGTTCAATTCAAAACATGTCATTAGAACGTAATAAAACACGTCAAAATATAAAAAATTGAAGGATTTTAAATGGATTATTCTCTTCAATTTCATCTTTTATAATGTTTCAATGAAAGAAACCTTTCTATATGCATCCTTTGATGAAAAAGATAAATATAAAAGTTCAATTAATTAATTTTTCTGTCATTATTGTACACTATTACTTTGAACGTCATGAAAAGCGAAATTTTTTACAAAATTCTGCGAACAACACTATATTCATTTGCAATAATTGTAAAGAAAGCTTACCCTTGGCTTCTCTGAAAACGTGTTAGAAAACATACATCTATAAAAATAGAACTATACAAATACTAACATAAAACATTCTTTAAGATAGTAGACACGCTAAATACTTACTGCTGATTTATTAATTTACACGTCCTCGTATATGTTATGCATTGAAACAGTTTAATTTCACCTCAAATCACACAATTTTTAACAATAAAATCGTAGAAACTTCCGTCGTTAAAACAAAGGAAGAGAACAAATGATGATGTATAGGTTGATTAAGTAGTAAAGATAATAACCGGTCGGCCGGCGGCCGGTACTTGTTGTGGTATACTCGCGCATGCGCAGAAATTCGGAAATACGTTAATTAATTAATTTAATTAAAAATAAAAGAGCTAAGTTTGTGTACAAGTATTTCTTACAATTCTGCATTAGCGAAAAAGGTTTAAAACATTATTATGTTTATATGTACAGTACAAGTCCGATAAGTTGCCGTCCGATAAGTGTACACTCCCCTTTAAACGTCATCACACGCACGGCACGCACACTAATTGGGGTTCTCCCACTACGTGTGCTATTTTGCTTATGATTTGCGCATCATTCTTACGCATGCGCGCACCTAATATCGTGCTACTAAAGGGGGCATCCGATAAGTCCGAAATTCCTAGAATTTTCCGCCCCTACAGCCCCGAAATGAGAAACTTATCGGACTTCTACTGTATGAACAAATTGTATCTATTGGATAATTATTGCAAATATAGCGCGCAATTGGTAACCAATCATGTACCGATATTTTATAGCGCATGTCGTAAAAGGTTCAAGGAGCACCCAGTCAATGTGCTATAGTGCATTCAATAAACACTATTTCTTTCTCATTATAAATAAGTGTCAATTTTTATTTTTATGAAATCATCATAAAAATGAGCCGAAAATGTTCGTTTCTGGCCTCTCTTTCGCACTCTGCGAAAAAGGCAGAATCAGATACGAGGGCAGTTTTCTGCAAAGAAAATTTTTTCTGGTACAACAAAAATCTGTGCTACAAATTGTTTAAGCTGTTCAATAGCCAAATATTTGACAACATGTTATCAAATAATGTTGAAATCAAGTGGATACGGCGTTTTAACAATTGGGCAGGAGGGTGTTGCGAAAATTTCGAGGAAGGGAAGGGGGACACTCTACAAAGGACGTCAACAATTAAATTATCGTCTGAGGTAAGTGTGCATGCTTTTTTCAAGTATTGTAATTAATAAATGCATATATATGTAACCATATGTTTGCTTCCGTAGATTATAGACACACTGGACCGGCTAAGAGATATCCTGATACATGAAATGTGCCATGCAGCCGTTTGGGTCATTAATGGATCGTCAACCGATAATCACGGACCACTTTGGAAACAATGGTGAGTATAATTTTCCGATTGAAGACCTATTTTTCTAAGAAAGGGCAATACATAGTTATGAATTATATTTAAGACCAATCATGTTTAAAATTTTGATTTATTTTGTAACAGGACAAAATATATTCCAACGCGCTATCAGAACTTCCTCCAGTTCGAGAGAATCATTTGTGCGTAAAGCGGGAAATATATACACACACCTGTTTCAGCTGCGGAAAAAGGTAAGACATCTTGGCCTTATCAAATTAATTGAATACTAGAAAAGCAACACGCGCGCTATGCGCGGGATTATTTGTTTTACTTCTTACAACTTTAAGTAATTCAACAGCCAATCATGTGATTTTTACGAAATTCAAAAGATTTCGTAGAATTTTAAGGGATTTCGCGAAATTTTAAAGAAACTCATGGAATTGTAAGAGATTCCAACGAATTTTAAGCGATATCGAATGTTTTCATGAAATTTTAAGGTTTTTTTATGATTTTTGAAAGATTTTGTTGAACTTTATGAAATTTATAATAATTTTAAGGGATTTCAAGAGATTCTTATGATTTTATGGAATTTGATGAGATTTTTAATAATTTTAGTGGATTTTAAATATTATCGTACAATTCTGAAGAATTTCAAGAAGTTTCTATGAATTTTAAGAGATTTTCACGAATTTGAACGGATTTCAAAGAGATTTTTATGACTGTCAAAATATTTTGTGGGATTTAAAGGATTTTAAAGTTTGCCAGGGAATTTTCTTGAGGAATTTCAAAAGATTTTTCTGATAATTAAAAGATTTTGTGAAATTTAAAAGGATTTTGAAGGTTTTTGTGGGCATTTTTAAGGGGCTTCAAGAGGTTTTTATGAATTTTATGATATTTTAAAGAATTGTAAGGGATTTCGAATGTTTTCGTGAAATTTTAAGCAACGAATAAACAAACACGCACGCGATTTTTTTTGTTTTCCTTCTTTCAACATCAAGTCATTCAAAATCCAATCAAGTTTGCAACAACAATGTATGCGAGATTTTCGAGACATTTCGTTACACCACCATTTTTTTTATAGAATATTACTTAAACTTTATTTTCCATACTGCATTGCAGCTGCCGAAGGAATTCAAGAAGCCCGAATATGAGGGAGTGCTGGATATGAGGAGGCACATTTGTTGAAAGAAAATGTTATTGCTAAGGTAAAATAGTCTTCAGATTTATAATGTTTTTAATATTAAGATTTGAAATTTATGACAGACATTATTCTGGAAACTTAAACTGGACATTTCAAGCAAGAAGTAAATTATTAGAATACTGTATTTATATATTATAGATGAAAGACGACTCCAAGAAGCGGAAAATCCGCCTGATGATGTGAAAAATAGTTCCCACAATCATCCCAATAAACCGAACAATCGTCATGACAAGAGAAGATGGCGCAGAAGAATGTCTTGTATAAACCTTTGAAAATTTCCTTCGTGCAAGACATCGTGATTTATTCTCTGCTTAAATTTTGTTTCGTTTTACGTGTTTCTTTGACTGTGCTAATCAATCTATTTCTCTTTATTGGCACTTGACCATACTGATAACTGTCGCACAAATTTTGAGCTACCTTACTGTTCAAGAGTATTGAATATAAACGTTTGTGATATTAATATAAAAGTAGATCTAGCAGATGATACTCTATGAATACAAGCTTGGGACAGACCCCCTTTTGCTAGGTAGTTAAATAATATGACACTGTCTTTCACGTGCCATATTAAAGAAAAGTAGTTAAATAATATGACACTGTCTTTCACGTGCCATAATAAAGAAAAGAAATGAAATAAATAACGACGCCTCTTGTTACGTTAATTTTTAGAATTCGTTTTTATATATCTGATGACTTTAGAATTAAATCCGAGATTGTTAAAGGTAGTTTTCTCAATTTTCAATTATTATTGTAATTCATCGCAGAGAAATTTCTGTTGTTCTGATATATTTTATCGAATTTCTATACAGTTTATAGTTTTTGCATCTTCGTCTGTATTGCATTTTTTCTTTGACAGGAATTTTGACAACGAATACAGTACTAGAGTAGTAAGATTACTTTTGGACTAAAAATTTGTTGTGCAGATGATCATGCGAAAATGTATAGTTTTAAATCACGTTTTTAAATACTTAAAATCTGGTATTTTATTGAAATAATGAGTGCAAATAAATCGCAAACGATAATAAACAATATTTTTTAAGGACATGTAATACTTTAATATAAGGAAAATTTAATTTCCCCAATTGCACGTTAGTAGTAATAAATATTTTTGGATAAAAAATTTGTTTACATATTTCAAATATGGAAATTTTTGATTCTGTCGTATGTATAAGTCAATTTTGTGTTTTTGTGAACTCATGTGATATTATGCCTTTGGAAATAAATCTTCCGTTATTGAACCTCAAAAAAAAAATAAAAAAATAAATGTTTTTAAAATTATTCCAGTAGAACATTTAATCTAATGATTTATATTTTTAAATAAAATGTATTAATATTATGGATTGTAAATCGAAGGATTTTAGGTGTCAGAAACTAAGAGATTCACTTCCCATTACACTTTTTTTATTTAAGAATACATGGTATAATATAACAATAAGCGTATAAGAGGCTCCTTTTATTATAAAATGAACATAAAATCATTTTTAACACTCACAAATTTTCAAACAGTCTTAAAATAGAAAGTTGTACTTTCATAAATCGTCTTAATATAAAATAATAAATAATATTTTGTAATTTAAATTTTAATACATTTTTATTTCTTTTATTTTACGTAAATCTTTATATTATTCGTTATTCGTGACAGGTTTAGTGTCGTTCATAACATCAAACTATAATATATATATATTACATTTTTGGAAAACCGGCTAACATTCTTCATGCACTGAGCCTAATAGAAGAATTCACATTTTAAAACATTATTTATAGAAAAAAAGTGGCTGCAGCTACGTGCAACGAAAATCATTCACCAAATAAAGAGAATACAGCACTTATTATTTCTACAATATAAAACAACCACTTTTTAATTCATTTCCTTCAATTTCAAAAATTATTTTTATATTTATCCAATTTCACTTTACTTATTTAATATTTAAACAATTTGCTTTTCATTTACTTAAAACATTTTGCAATAATTCCATTTTATGGACTTCACTTTTTTAAATTATTATCAACACCTTTTTACCGACTACTCACCTTTTCCATGTGACTCCGCCAACCGGAAACTTTTGGCGAATTCAGTGACGTCATAAACTATTTCTCATACGCGCATACCCATCTTTTCAACACTCTACACTACGTCGCACAAACTATAGAGTTTTAGTTGAAATGCCATTTAGTTGAATCGATATTTAGTTCGATTGCATACCAACCTTATGGTACCTTGAAACTGTTCGAGTTAGCTTGAACTCGACTCGACTCGAAAAAAGCCTGCTCGAGTCGATTCGAAGTATTGAGTTCAAAGATTGCACGGACCGTGTGAAGTCAGCCCAGCTCATTCCGCGGGCCGTGGTGGGCCAGGCTCTGTGATAGCCCGCTTGTGAAAAAAAATTGTACACATCAATTTTAAATAACAACATTATGAATAGAAATAATAATCATTATTTAATAATAATACCCATAATAACTACTTATATTTGTATGTTGCCAAATGGTGTCAAATGTGGGTTTTCGAATGGATAAGTGTCAAGGGAAATGAGAATAAAAGAATATGAATGTAAGGTGCGCGGGATGCACAGTGGGAAAAAAAACCATCCGTCGAGAAGTTGATTTTCAGAAGACAATTGTTATCCGATTCGAACGTCTTTTTGAAACATGAAATTTAATAAGATTCTGCATCAAACTGTCATGAACGATTTATGACTTTTGAATGTTTAATAGCCCCGCAGAGGTTAAAAAATGTGTTGACTTTGTTACAAACAAATAAGAGAATAAAAATGGAATTATGGGGATTGGCAGCTATTGGTCACTCTATTCGCAGTCAGATTAAACAATTTATGGACAAAAAGATTTTTTTAGGTAAACTAATGAAATCGAATGAATAATTTGTTGTTTTATAAACAAATTATGTGAACAATTATCCATATCCGATATTTATGAAGGAATAATTGAGGTTTTTTTCTATGAAATCCATCATATATTACTTGACAATGAATCCTAAGCATGAAATTTCATAATCCAATAAAAAATTTTTCTTTTTTGAACACTATCAATTGAAAATGCACTATTTCGGTATTTTTGGACGTACAAACTGGGATCTTGCGACACAATCAACGGTAAATATCTAAATTATACATTTTTAAGGAAATGTCGATGAAAATAAACCATTATTATTGTTAAAAATAATTGTTTGAACAAATTTTCATCATGTCATATATTTGTAAATCAAATGTCTCTTATTTTCGCGGAATTATCAACCAATTACTATTTAGCAATGACTTCTTGTTATGAATCAATTAAGACAATTAAGCTCACAATCAGATAATTTTGCAGGCTCACTTCAGGCACTATGTATCTATACAAAAAATACGAAAAAAAGTATACATTATTGTAGATATCCAAACTTCAAGATTCAAAGAGCTTTTTTAGAGCTACTACGCGCGAACGTTCAGCAATTTTTTTTCAAATTCAGAAATATGCTATAAATGAAAAATTTCGAATAAATGTTAATTCAACTTGAAATTAGAAAATTTATTATATAAAGGAAAAATTTAAATTTATTAACCATTGAATGCCTTTATACTGTAAAATATTTATAAAATCCTTCTCCTAAGTAATCAGACTTAATTATTCCTTACAAAATTATTTGTTGAACATTTTACAGAGCATGAATTAGAAATTCTCAGAATACTTCAAATAATCTTCTATCTGTACGGAAAACCCGAAAAATTATTTTCCATCAACAAAAACATCTCGTATTTTATGAAATTAATACAAGAAGGCTCACATAATGTATAGAACCACTTACATTTTTACGAACTACTATAGGTTTCAAATATGTCACTGAAAATGAAAACTATGCTCATCTCGCCCCGGCCTCCCCTAGACTGGAAAACCTCATTCTATTTACAACAATTCGTGTCTATGATCTGAAAGCTCTGTTATTTCCCATAAATGATAATTATGAAAGAGGCATTATATAGGGTATAGACACCATACTAAACTGGTGCGTCTATTCTTCATGTTACCTGCGAAAATGAAGGCAGTAAGCTGTAGATTTCCACATTTAAAATTAAGTAAACTCAAAGGTCAACGCCATAAAACAAGATTTTAGCACACCAAAGATTCAGTTATAAGTATACTTTGTCCTAATCCAGAACAACTACCTTAAAGCTAGAAATTCGTGAGCGGATCATAAGGCCCTCATTGTACACTAAAGTGGTCTCAGAATGCATTGGAATTTTTTTTCTCGAGTTTGCATGCATATCGCCCTCAAAGAACCCCGCAGAATTTTACAGAAATTGGCTTTCGGCTAATTTGTTTGTAATTGAGAGAAAATGCAGTTCATGTCATGGTGATCAAAAGTCTTAATGACCACAACTTTAAAAAATGAGGTTTTCGTGGTGTAATTGGGGTTCGAACATCACTATGTGTGGATTCGAAAAGGGCCAATTTTCAGAGTGTATGACATTTTTCTCTCTAGATACCTCAGGACATTAGCTCTAGTTAAGCCAAAAATATATGCACAGTAATCCTTGGTAGGTCGTCGGCATGTGCAGTTGGTCATGGTCGCTCGTAGGCATGCGCAGAGGATCATGATGTGCTGTAGACTTGCGCAGTGGGTTATGGTGGTCTGTTGACGTGCGCAATAGGTTATTGCTGGTTGAATTTATGCGCTATATGTCACCGTAACAATCATGGTTTGAACTATGGTGCAGGCCACAATCACAGCCATTAATGTATTTGATGTTGAAGACGATCATAATCATATCGAAAATGATAATGATGTCATTCTTGGAAACTATTGTACCTGTCAAAGCGGAGCTCGGACTCTAGGTACATGTGCACATGTTGCTAGTGTGTTATGGTATCTGGGATATGCACGACATCAAAAAAATATCAGATATCCCGATAAGTCATTACTAAATACCACATTGGATGCTGCAAATAGAGAGATAGAGAGAGTTGGTACACACACGCGCGCATACGCTCCTGCATATACAATATATGTCTTGGCTTAATTCGCTGCGCAATAGCGTCTTGTCTTCACCGAATGGGCAACTCATCTTGCCTTAATCGGCTAGGCAACAGCGCCTTGTCTTAACCGACTGGACAACCCGCCTTGCCTTAATTGGCTGGGCAATAGCGCCTTGTCTTCACCGACTGGGCGACCCGTCTTGCCTTAATAGGCTGGGCAACAACGCCTTGTCTTCCCCGACTGAGCAACCCGTCTTGCCTTAATTGGCTCGGCAACAGCGCCTTGTCTTAACCGACTGGGCAACCCGTCTTGCCTTAATAGGCTGGGCAACAGCGCCTTGTCTTCACCGACTGGGCAACCCTTCTTGCCTTAATAGTGGGGTCTAAAAATCCAACCTCCTACGTCCTCGTCGTGGACCCTGGAGGCTACATCTAAAATCTGTAGCGATAGAATGACGGCAATGGTAAATTCATTTATCGCAAGTACTTCATTTTAATAAATGTAATTAGAATTTCCTTTGAACGTTTGTTATAGTTATTTACCATTTTTTCAATGAGTAACCTGTATGATCCCTACATGACCTTTACACCCCAGGGATATGAGTTTGCGACAATAAAATAGAGGTATAGAACGCAGAATTTCTCGCATTCGTGTTACATTTCCAGTGTTAAAAAGGAAACTTCTAATCAAAAAATACAAGTTAACCTTTAAAAAAGTCTCAAGAATAAAGGTCAAAGTCAAGGTCACTATCGTATGCCTCCCTGCAAACCCTACAACTTTTGTCTCGATCTTTTTAGCATAAAACGCTTTCCTGAAAAATTATTGAGGTGCGACTTTAAAAATAAAACTCTCTTCATAATATAAATACCTACATTTATGGCTGTGATTGTTGCCTGCACCATAGTTCAAACCATGATTGTTACGTTGACATATAGCGCATAAATTCAACCAGCAATAACCTATTGCGCACGTCTACAGACGACCATAACCCACTGCGCAAATCTACAGCACATCATGATCCACTGCGCATGCCTACGAGCCACCATGACCAACTGCACATGCCGACGACCTACCAAGGATTACTGCGCATATATTTTTGGCTCAACTGGAGCTAATCTCCTCAGGTATCTAAAGAGGAAAATTTCATACACTCTAAAAATTGGCCCTTTTCGAATCCACACATAGTGATATTTGAACCCCAATTAGGGTCCATATCATCTCACATGCGGCAAGTCTATCTGCGGCAAGTCGAACCTGCGGCATGTCACATCTGCGGCAAGTCACACCTGCGGCACGTCTCACCCGCGGCATGTCACAACTGCGGCATGCCACATCTGAGGCATGTCACATCTGCTGCATGTCACATCTGCGGCATGTCACAACTGCGGCATCTCTACCCAGCGGTTTGTCTCGCCCGTGGCTTGTCTCCCGAGCAGCATTTCTCACAGTGAAATTGAAATTTTTGGGGCCTCTCTCGCCAGTGGCAAGTCTACCAGAGGCATCCCTCCCCTCA
>CAKNXH010024631.1:0-18647 GCA_932178445.1 Andricus quercusramuli | reverse complement strand
GATATCATCGAAATATATTATTTCACCACTTTTTATATCTACATTTTTGTATAAGTCGTTGAAATAATTTTAAGTGAATTTAAGAACGTCGATGTAACTCAAAACAGGTTGAAGATAATTTTAAAGTATTTAAAAATTTTGAAAGAAGTTAGGGTAAAAAAATAAGCATTCAGATCGAATTTTAAGTGAATTGTTCTCAGTAAAATTGCAGTCAATTTCGAAGACTTTAAGGGAAATCAGGAGAATTTGATTTACATAAAAAAACATACGAATTCAATGTCAGCTTGAAAGTCTTCAAAGGCGAATTGAAAAAAATACAAAATACTTTGAAGATCCAATAAGTTCAGTGGATTTAAACGACCTTGCAGAAAATTCAGAGTGAATTGAAAGGAATTTAAAAAAATGTAATTTTTAGCGACTAAAGTATGATTTCTAATTGGAAAAGCTACTGTAGTGACTTAAAGAATAACTTACCTGTCACTGTGATTTACGAGCTCGATTTTGAAATGAGTTGAGATGCGGTAAAAGAGGCCTACAGGAATTTCCTTGACTTCATCTGGGGTCATAGTGGTAATCGTGCCGCTTTCCATGTTAATTTTTGCCCGCCGTTTACGTTTGATGCTGGGATTCTGTGTATATATTCCAGCAAGTGCATTAATACTCGTCAATATTCCAAAGACGTCACCATCGGGTGTTGAGAGTACAATTTGTTATTGGGTTGGCACGGGTATATAATTTTCACGTCCTTCAGTTACCTTAATTCTTTTATCCGAAGGAAAAGTGTACCTTCGAAGTTCGAAAATTAGATTCGGATTTTTCTTTGAAATAAGCCGAATAAATGGAAGTTGGTCAAGTCTATATCCAAGCACGTCAGCAAAAGCAACCCCGGTAGGCGGAGCTATATTGCTGGAAGAAGGAGACCTGGACCTTGCGCGAGAAGAAGGTTCAGCAGGAGAATACCTGGGCGAAGCAAGGTGCCTCGCAGGATAAACAGACCTGGTAGGAGAATTTTTTCGGTCAGAAGAAGAAGCTGGCTCGCCGTGAGAAACACCAGGAAAAGGAGCGCCATTAGGCAAACAATCAAATTGTGAACTCAATTCTGCAAAAAGAAACAGACCATTGCATTTTGCTTCGGGGATAAATGTTTTTTTATTGCTAATAATAATCTACAAGTCATGCTTGAAAACTTATTACGATTGCTCAACAATCACGTCACTTTTATTTGTGTACTTTGTTCATATTCATAGTACGCATATCAAACCCTATGTTCCCGAATCTTCGCACAGAAAAAACTAAGAGTAATCTTTACCCTGATTATGGGATGAAGATTACCTGCAACAAAAATTACCCCACGTGGGTAAACTTTCCCCAAAGTCTCGGTATTTTTCTGCTTTTACCCACGCTTTTTAGGAACTTTTGACAGCTCTAGCGATTCGGCAAATCAGCCTTCATGAAGCTGCACTTATCCGATTGGCCTGTTACACCAACCATCAGCTAACTTCACTTCAGCGATCAAAGCTAGTGGCTTCCAATTTTCAAGACAGTGGTGGCAACTCTTATGAGAACAAAAGACAGTTTCTGCTTATCGAGAATAATATTTGTGCTTTACCAATGCGAACAGGTAAAAATGCGAAGTTACCTGCAACACTATTTACCCAAAGTTTTTCCTGTGACAAGCTTCTGTAAAATCTTAGCCACATCAGACATGCTGCAGATGCTATTCGATTAAACTATCCGACATTATAAAGCATGGGATTTGATGAATTTTTGTCTTGACAAGATTTGATAGATTTGCAATGAGAAACTGATAGGAAGGTATACGATTATTCAACAGATTAAATTTTATCGAAATATTTGAGGTTCTGAGTCACAGAATTGGACATAATTGGAATTGGATATGATCTGATAAAATGCTGAAGAAAATATATCGATATAATAGTATAGGATTTATAAGTGAATACAATTCGCCAAAAAGATTTATCAAATATGTTAGGTCTTCCCAAAGCTTAAATTACCATTCAGAATAATTGACTACCATTTATGTTAAACTTTTACAAATTTTGTTTGACCTACTCTGAGATAGTTTACCTTTTATATTTAATTGGAATCCATTTCGGACAAACTAAGATGGAATTTGGAAAATAATAGTGATCAGGAAAGAACATTTTTGGTATGGACAAATTTGATTAAAATTGAACCATTTCGAATTGTGTGCATGTGTGGGTAAACTTTGAATCCTTGCAGGTTATAGACACAACTTGATATCTAATAGGAAGCTTAAATAAATAAACAATGTGACAGTTGGTTCGCAAAGATCAGATTCACCTGATCCAAATTGTAGAGCAAAATGAAATGAATAATTGGAAAGTAATATTTTCAAATAGAGATATTTGACGTTTCAATTTGGTAATCTTCTTGAATTCAAATATCAATGGAAAAAAAACCAGTAAACAGTTTCGCGGAGGGTAAAATTAGATAGAAATAACCGACATGGTGAAGCACAGGGTTTCATACATTTTTTTCTGGATAGGACATCGGAAAGTTCCAATTAAATACTGTTGATACAAAAGTATACGATTTCTAAGATAGTACGAGGGTCGTTCAATGAGTTCTCAGAAAATCGAAGATATGGTGCTCGTAGTATCAAAAATGGTTTGATTTTAGCAAGAATTATTACTCACTAGACAACTGTTAAAGCTTTAGTTACATGAGGTTCATGGCATATCCTCTGCTGTGCTCGCAACTGTTTACAATTGGGTAAATTAGTTCGAACGTGGCTGTACATCCACAAAAGATGAACATCGTTCGGGACATTGAGGTGATCGTGCGATAAGGCGATGGTCGCGGTTTTTCGTGATTCACGTGGAATCATCTACACCGATTGCTTGGAAAAAGGACAAGCGATAACTGGAAACTTTTATGCTTCGTTATTGCACCGGTTGAGCAAAGAAATCAAGAATGAAACGTCCTCATTTGAAAAAGATAAAGATGCTCTCCCATCAAGACAATGCACGGAGAGTGCACACCTGCACAGTTTCGATTACCAAAATATGGAATTGAAATTCGAACTATTACAACATCCATCGTATTCACCGGATTTGGCCCTCAGTGACTTTTTTTTATTTCCAAACTTGACAAAATGGCTCAGCGAACAGTTCACGACGAACGAGGAGGTCGTCGCCCAAACAGATGCCCATTTTGAAGACCTCCTGAAATCCTGCTTTTTCGATGGCTTGAAAAAGTTGGAAGAACGGTTGGGGAAGTGCATAGAGTTGAAAGGAGATTATGTTGAAAAATCAAAAAAACCTACACAAAATAATTTGTTTTTCTATATTTTTCTGAGGACTTATTAAGAGACCCTCGTATATTACAGTCATTTCCTTGATTCCGAGACAAAGAAATTGATGCAAGTCTTGTATTGATAAGATTTAATAGAATTTGAATTAAAACATATTGATAAAAACGTATTGATGAGATAGAAAAGTTTGAACAAACATGGTTGAATGTGTACGTAGGCCTCCCTTTCGCTTGAATTTCTTTTCTGAATAATTATCCTTTCTGATTAAATTCGTATTTATTTCGGACAGACTGATATGTGCCCCCTTTAGTGTTGTCGGGGTCGATACTGCCGGGGAATTTGTCCTAGTGGTGTGAGAACGGAAGAGGAGGAAGTGAGGAGACAGGAATAGCAGGGAAGAAGGTGAATGGGAAATGTAGGTCGGCATAGGAGTGATTAGGCCGGGGTGTCTGAGAGGCAGCGTTCCTTTTCGCGCGTTGTTCGGCGAGCCACTCGTCGAGATCCGTCATACCCTGCGGAATATCTCACTGCGAAACGGGCGGCGGTAACTGAACTCGCTTGATATCTCCCTTTATTAATTTCTTCGAGGTGGCTAGTCCGTCTATGGAGGGAGAGAGAGTGAGAGAGAGAAGTAGGTGACGAGTGCGTCTTTGATGAATTTGGGTGGGTGGGGGGGGGCGGGGGCGCAGGAATCCTAAGAAAAGGAGATGACCCGGAGGCCTAGGGTAGGATATCCACAGGAATTTAGTAGCCGAAGTCGATGGTCCTGAAGAGATTGCAGAAGGACCCGGCTGAGGCGAATGCTCGGAAGCCCTAAAGATTTGCCACGGCGAAGGTAACTCGGCAACGGTAACGAGAAAGGAATCGATCGTATTATCAGCCGTCGGCGAGGTCGCGGATCTCGAGTACCAGGTCGTCCTTGGCGAACTAAAACGAACAAGCCAATTCCCGCCGGGAGAAGTTCAGGCACTGCTGGATCATATTCCGGTTCCTGACGCGGTTGTTCCTGAGCTCGTTCGAACCGTCGTTTCCGGTTCTTTTGGATTGGAAGGGCTTTCTTATCTCTCCCTGTCATGAATGGGTTCGTTTGAATGAGAACATACCGAATTGGTCCGAAGTAGCACTTGAGACCGGCGAGGAGAGACGAAAAGACCCACAAAGAATCCGAGGAGCGTAACTAGTTTTTTAAAAAAATTAATATTTTATTATTATTTTATTTATTTTCATTGTGTTTCTAACCTCGCACCGGAAGGCCCGCCTCAGTAGAGTTGGGTCTCACGTTACTGGAGATAAAAACAAATCCTAACTTGACCTCCCACAGACGGCCGCTCTCAGTAGAGATGGGCCTCATACTCCTTACAACTGGTCAGCCCTGTAGACAGAAGTCTGCCTTTCAGTAGAAAGAAGGCGGCGTGCCTAAAGGAATATTAATGTAAAGAATATTAAACGAAAGCACTTGCTCCCGGATTCACTTTCGTTCACTAATTGCACAAACTAAGATAAAAGAAAACGACGAAACTGTACACTGCTCGTACACAAAAAAGATTACGGCCAACACGAAGAATTTGAAGAGAAGCTCGAGGGAAAGGAGAAGAAACTGGTTCACTGGAAACTGGTTTTCAGGGGCTGGAAAGTTGAAGTCAGCGCGCCGGCCGAGAGAAGTTGAAGTATCGCGAGTGAGAAGAACGACTAATTCTGTTTACTGGTGTTTTATTTGGTCAGGCTGAGGAGACAGAGCAGATGCTGTCTACTCAGTTCAAAATTCGAAGATCGACTGACTGTCCGGTTCGCTCGCCGCACGCAGGCAGCCCAAAACGAGAGCTCGAGGTGGCAGTGGGAGCGGCGGCTGGCGCGCTGATTGGCCAAACGGTGGCAATGGGATCGCAGCCGAGCGGTGGGGACTGCGCACTGCGTCGCGCACTGTTTGCACTGCCTCGGACCCCGAGCTGCTTCGCCATGCTAAATTAAAAATACGCCTTATTCGTACCAAGTTTTAATTATTTTTCAAAAATATAAATAATAGCTGAAAACTAATGAAACTTAATTAAGTTCATCAGTATAAGTATGGCTTCATTTGCCCGCAAACGGGATAAAGCTATCTTAATTAGTATGGGTTTTCGGGGTTATTGTTGTTATATTAATTATTAGAACTTTAAATAAACAATAACCATTAAGAATTTGAAGCCCCGAATAACCATTATCACATAGGCAAGAAAAGAAGGTACAATTAAACTCTAAAGAGGAAGAAGAGATGGTTAATTAAAGATACGATTAACACTAGCTGGAGACAGAATATAAAATTATGGTTAAGCTCCAAGGTCGATATATGTGTGTATATATACTTACATATACACACATATATAAGTTTAATTAAGTTTCTAACCGCTATTTTTAATTGGGGAGGCCGTTCCTAATCTTTTTATAAGTTGTGACGTTTCCCTGTAAGCTGAAATGAATTTCTAAGAGCGAAAAAACTGTTTACCCTTCCCCCCAGAATTACTTTGAGTTATGAAATTAATTTATTGATTTTTAAGAGGAATGATTTGTAAAATTTGGTAAAATCGCTCGCTGGTTGAGATCCCCGGTTATTTTTCCCAATAAGGCTGGAAGAGAAAGGTGGACGCTAGAGAGAGAGAGAGAGAGAGAGAGAGAGAGAGAGAGAGATAAAAGGAATAGCTAGAGAGGGAAGAGAGATGACGCGCGAAGAGTGAGAGAGACATCATTGGTGTAGGTGCCGAACGTGCCGTGCACGTGCTGACTAGGCAAGCGTAACACGGCGACCGGCAAGTTTTCACCAGATGTTTGCGTCACTAACGAGATTTTTCCGGCCGTTAACTGGCGGTCTTGCGAGAGAAGGGAAATTCGGTTAATAGTTACGACTCACGGAGGGTGGCTTCTGGTTTAGGCTATTGGCCTACAACAAGACACAGAGTTTGAAAAATAATAACAATTACGATGGAATGCATATTGCGATGCAGAAATTTTTATTTTCGGAAAGCTTAAAAATATTATTGAGATCATAAATATAGTATAGTATCATATTTACCAATAGAACTAAGTATCACCGACAAGATAAAGACCACAGTATAAACGATCCTCATGTCTGGCAATCAGAGCAAAAACTAATTTGTACGTTAATGAAGAATGTGCTTAGCAGTGTATCAAATTATTATTCTGTTGTTTCATCAGAGTTTAGATATATGATCTCGCTTGCCATGTCATCAATTATAGGCGTCAATTTCGTTCTGCTATCATATTTACGTTTATATTTCATATATCACTCTAAAAAAAAAATTAGTTTCCTCGGGAGAGTCAACTGTGGGAATAATAAAAACTGTATTATTATCTCCTTCATTTCCTCATTCTTATCTCGAGGATGATGAAATTTAAATAAATACCTAGAAGCTATATTTATTTTCGAAAGTAATATTTCAATTCTGAAAAAGATGATCAATTACATTATTAACGTGCCACAATGGCTCAGGAATGCTAACAAATTGTTCTCCATTTTTGAAACTATGAATAGCCTTTTGAGATGAGCAATTTCAGTTTCAAAAACATTGACAATCAGACAATTTCTAGAAGTTTAAAATTCAATGGCTTTTGAATTATTGATTCGACATGCAAGTTTCTCGAACGTAAACGTGCTGTTTGAATAAGGTTTTAAAAAATATGACACATTAAAATAGAACAGTATATAACTGAAAATATTTGAATAACAAGCGCCCTTCAGGATATACTTATCTCCTACGAATCAGCAAATGCAAATTTGTGGAAATTTGTTTTGAGACAGTTAAGATTTACAGATACGCAAAAAAATGCAGCATTCATAAAAATATAAAAATTATAGAAATAAGAGTTTTTCCAAGCACATTTTACCAACTAGAAATGATAATTTAATAAATTATTCAACTAATTTCGAAAAAAGATGAATTCTCAACAAAAAATGTAGTAGTTGATATTCCATAACAAAATTAATTTTTAATCAGAAACAGTTGAATTCAACAAAAAAAAAACTGCTTTTTAACATGAGTTGAATTCAGTCAAGGGAGAGAAAAAATTACAAAGAAGCTATTAAATTTTCAAACTAAGAGACGAATATTTGAATTTCGAACTGGAAACGATCAGTTTTCAAAACAAAATATTATAGTTCAATTTTCATTCAATAAAAATTATATGAACTGAATTAAAATTATCGCACTTTGAAGTATGTGAATACTTTTATTTCAACTTGCCCGCAGGTTAACAATAGTGAAAATTTGAAACATGAAAAAATACATTAAAAGCTTATTTGAAACAACCTTTTCATTCGTAGCAAAAATTAAATGAAAATTTGTAACCCAAAAAAAAAACAATTAAATTATTCATTGGGTTAGGTTAGGTTTGAAAGCAGCTTTAAGCTGTACCTCGCCCTTTGGGTTCTTATGTTAACTCTGTCTGCCATGTACATATCCTTCTTGTTACGAACTCAATAAAGATTTATCATTATTATTATTATTATTATTTATTATTATAGAATAATAATTTAAGTATTCCAATTTCTGAGAACGCTGTTATTCCACCTGATTTCACTATTAGTGAATACCCCGAAGCTATACCCATTTACCCAATTCTTAACTGCTTCATTTATTATTTTCAAATAATGAGTTTGAAATTTGTAATTTTGACAAATTTTTGTTTAACTAGCAAAATTCTAGAAGCTTTTCTCAAATATATGCTTAGATATATTGAGAACTGAAATGCTGAGAAGAAACTTCTTGCGCGTTTTGAATGCATAGTTCTAAAGTAGTTTCATTTTAGGTGAAACAGGCTTCATATTATTCCGACCACTCAGTTTTCTTTTGGCCATCCAAAAATAAATTAATTTTTTTCGTTCCAGAACGTTAAGGTGAAAAGTAGACCGGTAATTATTTGTTTATGAAAATAACAGTTATTTGGATTTTCAAAAGATACCATTCCTTCGGTCTTGTTAAGAACCGTTGAACGAATAGAATGAGCTTTTGATAATTAATATGAAATAAAAATTACTTTTTTTCTGAAGAGCAAGGAAAAGCACAAATATGCAAATAGTTAGTTAGTTGTAATGTGGGCCCGGGGTCCATGAGGTCTTAACCCCTGGCGCTCAAGCTATAAAGCCTCCTGTTCCACATCCGTGTTTATTCTCAAGGCAGCACTCCAAATCCGGCCATCCTTCGCCGAGTATTTTTGGATCTCGGTGAGTTTTCGTTGTTATCAACGTTCTGAGATTATACCTCTCAGGTGCCAGGCATATGTACCTATCGCACAGTGAACGACGTCCTCCTTTGTTGATCAGGCAATGTGATCCTCACCCACTCTGCCATTCGGTAGCCTCCCTAGCCGGCTAGGGTGTACTAAGTGATCCCTCTGAGGTTATCGGGTAGATGCACAGATTCGAAGCACTGTCCTCGTGTGTTATGTAAGTGTATGTGTGTATGTTCATCACTCGAAATCGGCCAGCTACCATCGAGCGTAGTGCCCCCTGTAGGAGCCCCCAAGTGCAAGAGGAACGCTGACTTATTTTCAAGTTTTCACAGAACCTGCTTCGACCTCTAAGGCTATTCCCCTCGACATGGAGCCCCACCTTGGTACGATATCAGCTTTTTCTTAGGGGAACTACAGCTTAAGGTGGGTTCCGAACCACCGAAGCCCCGGTAGAACTACATAGAAAAATTTCGATTGGTATCCGGCTCAGGGATCGAACCCCAGATCATCCTTTATTTTCCTGAATGAAAAAAAACTTAACCTTTGCTTCAAGAGTTAAATAAAACCGAAATATGTTCTTTATTCTATTCAAAGTTTGAAAGGTTTTGAAACTGCGGATTGAAATTTTTTCCTCTTTGAAAATTTCTTTCACCAATTATCAATATGAAATAGAAACCTAGAGTTATTATTGCTTAGACATTTCCAAATCAACAGTGTTTTGAAACAAACCATTTGGACTTCGTAACATTAAGCATGTGTCCAATGAACAAGACTTATCTCCTGCGGATCAGCGAATAGAAAGTTGTGCAAATTTTTCGAGAAAAGAAGAGTATTTTCAAACGTAATTTGCTAGGTAGAATTGATAATTATTGAGATTATTTAACTTTTAGGAAATATTCAGAATTCTTAGTATGTAAAATGTTGTAGTCATTAATGTTACAAAGAATCGATATTTTCTGTATTGGAAAATGAAAATCTGGCTACGTAAATACGAAGGTTTGAATGAACTAGCATCAGAAATCAACCCATCAACTTTAGAGATTAGTTGGGTTCTACCTGCACTAAAAGAACTTTGTATCATAGAGAAGTTATTAAAATTATATCATTACAAACCTATAATAATTTCCTGCGAGAAATATTTTGGTGAAGAAATGAAGCAGACATTTTTTCTCTGTTTCCGAAAAAGACTGGCTAGGACACTGACGCAAGAATAAAGCTCTGGGAAGCATAATACAATGTTTTTTTATTATTTTTTGTAATTACAAGTTACTTGTAATATTTTTAAATGACATTTGTTCAGAAATTTTTTTTTATTTTTCACGTTGATGATAGTGGTGTATATGCTGTATTCTAAAATAATTTAAAATGGGGCGAAGACGGCCTACTGGAACTTCCCCCTTTTCATCTGTGGTTAATGGTGTGATCGTTCCACTTTGCGTGTTCAACTTAACCCGAAGTGTATGGCCAGCATGATGAATATACGCATATATTCCAGCAAGTTGGTTACTACTTTCTAATATTGCAAAGACGTCACCGGCAAATGTTGATAATACAATGTGTTCTTGCTTTGGCATCGGCACATATTTATTCGTTCCTTCAAGCAATAAAATATATTTATCTACAGGAAAAGTGTATTTTTGAAGTTCGAATACCTGGTTTGGATTTTTGAAAGAAGTAAAAAGAATAAACTGAAGTTGGTCAAGTCCATATACAGATCCGTCAGAAGAAAAAAGCTCTGTAGGTGGATCCATGCTCTTGGAAATAGGAGACCTGGGCCTTGGAAAAAGAGAATTTGATATTTAAACTTTTGAATTTATGATATAGAATAACTTTGAGTGGTGAAAAGTCTATCGGGTTTTCGACAATAGCAGTTTATCAGTTTTGCAAAGTTTTAGCATTTCTTCATTCTCTTCAAAGTTTTCATTTAACAAAAGAAGCGACTAAAGAGTTATTTTTATTTGAAAAAGCTACTACAGTGACTTAAAAATTAACATACCCTTCACTGCCGTTCACATGCTCGATTCTGAAATTAGTTGAAATGCGGTGTTGAAAGCCTACTGGAATTTCCTCCATTTCATCTGGGGTCAATGGGGTTAGCACGCCGCTTTCCATGTTTATTTTTGCCCGTCCTCTACGTTTGATGTTCGGATTATATTGATATATTCCAGCAAGTTTATTATTACTTGTCAATATTCCAAAGACGTTACCATCGGATGTTGACAAAACAATTTGTTCTTGGGTTGGCACGGGTATATAATTATTACGTCCTTCGGTTACTTTGATTCGTTTATCCGCAGGAAAAGTGTACCTTCGAAGTTCGAAAAGCCGATTCGGGTTTGTTTTGGAAATAAGCCGAACAAACTGAAGCTGGTCAAGTCTATATCCAAGCACGTCAGAAGAAGGATCCTCGTTGTGTGGAGCTATGTTTCTGGCAGAAGGAGACCTGGACCTTTCACGAAGAGAACTGGCAGGAGAATTTCGTTGGTCAGAAGAAGATGGGCTGCCACGAGAAACACTAGGAAAAGGGGATTCAGTAGGCAATCCATCAAATTGTGAACTCAATTCTGCAAGAAAAAAACTTGCGATTACATTTTGTTTCAAGAATAAATGTTTTTTATTACTAATAATAATCCACAATTCATGCTTAAAGACATATTACGATTACTCAGCAATCATGTAAGTTTCATTTGCGTATTGGTTTCAGATTCAATGATTATTATTCGCTCCTGACTCAATAAACTAAAAAAAGATTTCAGGAACAAATTACTATATTCGGAAATGACTTGAACGTTACATTTCGGACCAAATATTTTGCTCGAAAAAGCTTGGACTTAATCTTCTGTTAACATTTTCACATTGAATTTTATTTCTAATAGAAAGCTTCAATATATAAACAATGTGAAGGTTAGTTTGCAAAGGTCAAATTCAACTCTTCGAAATCGTACAGCAAAATGAAATTAATAATCAATAGAAAGTCGATGCCAAATTGAAGAGATAGTCAAAGTAAAAATCCAACGGAAAGTGAGAAACGTGATTCGAAGTAAATAAATATTGTGAGAAAACAAAGGAAAATATAAATATTATTTCCTTTGTTCTTCTCCTAAATCTTTAAATGCTTGATGACCAAACCTCATATCTTGATTTTATGGCTTAATATCTAGATTGCTACACAAATTTTTGAATCCATGATCATTTGATATAAACTTCCAAAATCCTGATACGTAGGACTTGATGAAATTCCTAAGTAGATACAATTTTCTGGAATTCAAATAAAAAATTTCTGATATAAAATATAAGATTTCTCGTTGGATAAAGTGGGATGAAAACTCAGAAATAACCGGAATGATGAAGCATAGAGTTTGATCGATGCAAGTCTGAATAGGACTTCAAAGAGTTTTAGTTAAATACTGTCGAAAGAGAAAACGATTTTTAAGATAGTATTTTATAGTCATTTTCTAGATTACCAAACAAAAAAATTAATACAAGGCATGTATTGACAAAATTAATTAGAATTTTAATGAACACACATTGATAAAAAGGCTTACAGATAAATAGATTTTTATAGAAAAGTTAAATTGAAATGTTTGAACAAAAATATTCAAATGAGTAGACAGGTCTCCTAGCCGCTCAAATTACTTTACTGAATAATTATCCTCTCAGAATAAATTCGTATTCGTTTCGGACAAACTTAAACAGAGCTTCAATAATAATAACAATTAGGGTAGAATGCATGTTGCGATGTAGAAATTTTTATTTTCAGAAAGCTTAAGAACGTTTACAAGAATATAAATACAGTATAGTTTTATATTCACCAATAGAACTAAGTGTCACCGTCAAGATAAAGACCACAGTATAAACGATCATCATATTCCGCAATTAGAGGAAAAACTGATTTGTACGTTATTTAGAGGCTCCAAACTCGTTCTGCCGAGATATTTATGTTTATATTTCATATATCAGTCTATTTATCTTCAAAAGTGATAAAAAACTCTAATTACCATAATCACACTATCAGCGTGCCACAGTGGTTCAGGAATGTATGAACAGGAAAGTTGAACCTTCGAAGTTCGAAAAGCCGATTCGGATTTTTTTATAAATTAGCCGAATAAATGGAAGCTAGTCAAGTCTATATCCAAGCACGTCAGAGAAAGCAACCCCGGTAGGTGGATTCATATTGCTGGCAGGAGGAGATTTGGACCTTGCACGAAGAGAATGTTCGGCAGGAGAATACCTGGGCGAAGTATGGTGTCTCACAGGAGAAACAGACCTGGTAGGAGAATTTTGTCGGTCAGAAGAAGATGTGCCGCCGCGAGAAACACCAGGAAAAGGGGCGTCAATAGGCAAACCATCAGATTGTGAACTCAATTCTGCAAGAAGAAACAGACCATTACTTCAGACCTAATAAACCACAAAAAGATATCAGGAACAAATTACAATATTCGGAAATGACTTGACCGTTAGATTTCGGACCAATTATTTTGCTGGAAAAAGCTTCAACGTAATCTTCTGTTAACGTATTCTCATTGAAACTCTATAATATCTTAAATGTACAATACTCATATCAAATCATATGTTCCCGAAACTCAGAAGTTTTTATCTGACTGTATCCGTCGTGAGAACTTATATACTTGTTAATCAACATTTTTCCATTGGAACTGTATGTATGAAATCCTATGTCTCGAAATCTCGAAAATATCTATCAGATTCTGTCCATCGTGAAATCTTATACTTTCTGTATCAGCAGTTCTTAATTGAAACTTGATCAAATCTTAGCCACATCATAAATGCTTCAAATCCTATTTGGAACGTGAAAACGAGTGACTGAACAAGTGGAGTTCTTCAAGTGCCAAACGGAATTTCGGGGTTCCGCCATTATTTATTCATATTCTAGGTTATTCTTCACTTAATTCTTTGATACTTTGATTATAAATCCTTATATCTTGATTCTGCGGATTAATATACAGGGTGATTCACACTTCATCATACACCTTGTATATACAGATTCCTTGTAAAACACCAAACAACAAATCACAATGGCAAAATGTTGTACGCTCAATAGTTTTTAAACTGCAATATATAATTTTAGCGAGCCAATAGGAGGCTGTCAATCTCGCGCGTTCATGAGCATCTTGCGCGAACGAAATGTTGATGTCTTACTTCAAGTTAGTAAAAAAAGTCGTAACAGTCAGACCAGAAACAAAAGGTTCTTTTGAAATTTTCTATGATAATAGGTAAGCAACAATACAAATATTTCAAGTTTTTTGATATGTGAAACATAATCTATCTCGTTACGAAAAAAAACTAAAGTATCGGTTTACTAAAAACGAAAATTTATTTAAAAATTATGTTCCTAAAACTTTTTATTTTTGATATTGTTCAAAATGTTGCCCTGCGTATCCAGCACAATTATTCACTGCGCCGCACAATGTTGCTAGACTGTTTCCGAATAATGTCGGTGGTAATTAAGGCAAATGCTTCTTGTGGCCGATTAAGAAGTTCAGCAAGTGGACCGCGTGTGCCAATCCAAGAATTAGGAAACATATTATTCAAAACTCTTCTAGCAACGAGCGAATTGTGGGCAGGAGCTTCATATTGTTGGGAAACGAGTTTCTGAGGAACATTCAACGGTACATCTTCTAGAAGGCCAGGCAATTGATTCTCCAGGAATTTGGCATACATTTCACCATTCAAATGTCCCTTGATTTCAAACGGACCTATCTAGTGTAAATTAGTTTACAATAATGTACGGAGGGATCAGGAATAAAGATTAAATGGATTGTATTCATGAAATGGAAGGCTACCACATGTTCCTCCACAATGCCGCACCATAAATTTATACTGAATCGGTTCCGAGAGTAATGAGGACAGATAATAACTGAAATGGAATAATTTAATTATTACCAAACCATTTCCAATTAAGCGCATGTGTGTGCAAACTTTAAATCCTTTAGGGTTAAGGACACAATTTTATTTCTAATTGAAAGTTCCGATATGGGAAAAATGGGAAAGTTAATTCGTAGAGATCAAATAAAACTTTTCGGAATTGTACAACAAATTGAAATTAATAATCAAAAAGTAATAATTTGTGAATTAAGATATCTGACGTTTCAATTTGGTAACCTTTTTGACTTCAGATATCATTAAAAAAATTTCGCTTACCAAAGATCAGAAGAATTCAAATAAGAAATTTTTCATAAGATTTCTATGCGAAGAGAATTTGATAAAAATGTCTGGCATCCCAAAACATAGGATTCATTATTTGTGCTGATGAGATTTGAAGGAGTTCCAATGAGAAACTTCCCATTAAACTGTTAACGATTTCGCAAAGGATAAAATTCGATCGAAATAACCGACATGGTGAAGCATAGGGTTTGATAGATTCTTGTCTGGATAGGGCTTCAAAGAGTACCAATTAAAGACTATTTATAGAAGAGTATACGATATTTGAGATAGTATTTCATAGTCATTTTCCAGATTCCAAAACAAAGAAATTAATATAAGTATTGTACTGATAAGATTTGAAAGAATCTGAATGAAACCATATTGATAGAAAGGTATAGAATTCCTAGCTAGATAGATTTTTATGGAACTGTTAGATAGGAAGATTTGAACAAAAATGGTTTAATAGGTTGATATGTCTCCCTGCCGCTTCAATTACTTCTATCAATAATCATCCTTCCAGGTTAAATAATAATTATGATGGAATTCATATACATTTTCATCCATCAGGATAAAATCAACAGTCTGAACTCCGCAGTACTAACCACGCAGTTTGGAAATCTTGACTTCTCGATATACCGTTAAAATATAATGACTTCCCGCCTACAGATCTTCGAACGAATTTCATAAAAATTAGCCACAAAACATTAAAGAGGGTGGCACAATCACCAGTTCCTTGGACTCAAGAAACAGCACCCCCGTGTACTACGTCTTCAGATCTGGACTCCTGGATATAAATTGTTTCCCGATTGTTACGCTCTCTCATCGTCTAGTTCTTGGTTATCAAGTTTTTGGTTCTGATCACAATGGAATCCGACATATATGAATCCAGAATCAGAATTAGAACATCAGTCTATCTCAAAATTCTGAATCAGGCGGAAGCTCTCCTTAAAAACTCAAGTTCATCTACCAACTTCAAATCGAGTGGAAGCTCTGCTCTAAAACACATTCTCAAGTTCATAATAAAATTCCAGAAAGACTCCGGTTATTTGGGAACCATTTCCAAGTAGTCGAAATACAAATTGAAAAATAGATGTAAAATCAGTGTCGTTCTTCCGAAATTTCAATGCAACTAAGGTCTCATCCTGTATCTTCCATTTGTTTGGACCACTGGAAGAGGCGTTGGGAGATCAGCGTTTTGACACCGATGAGGAGGCAGATCACTTCATGCGCCAATGGCTTCAGACCAAACAATTATTGTTCTGCGATACTGAAATTCAGAAGCTACCGATCCAATGGCAAAATTGCCTCAATTCTAGTAGAATGTGTGTGGAAGAATAATAATTTTGTACTTTGTGAACATTTTTATGTAATTAAAATTTATGAAGAAATTTCGGTTTATTATTGTTCAGCCCAAGTATATTTCAGGATAGCTTTTAGTATTTTCCCAGTTAAACGAAAATCTGGCAGAATGAGAAATTTTAAATTGACTATTTAAAAATGATGAATACAGCAGTCAAGAGTTGCGTGAATGGATATAGCTCCTAGGTATTTACTAATATCTTATCACTTGAGGGATAAGATCGAAAAATGAGACGATGAGAGCAAAGCGATGGAAACAAAATGTTCGGTCTTCCTGTAGGTCAAACCAAATTTCGAAGTGTTTTGAATAATTTACAGTGAATTCTTCAGAATAGTTATCTAAGCTGTGAAAAAGCCTTCACTCATTTATCAATTTTTGTTCAAATCCTGTATACGAAATCCATTATTCAGTTGCTTTTAATGTCTTTCAGAAATAAATTCGAGGTACGTTTTCTAATTCCTCTTGATTTATGCATAGGTTCTTGCTCCTGTTAGTAAAATTAGAGACGAAGATACAGTCTTTCATGCATATAACATTTATACGCATACCAGTTAAGAAAATTATTTTCGGAAAGTGGAATTCAAAGCCAATTCTGTAAAAAATTTGATAGAATTCTCACCGCAAAGAATTAACTAAACTACGAGAATCAAATTCTATCAGCAGATTTGGTGCGTCCTATTTAATTTAATCAAACGAATGTCACAAGTCAAAATCTCTCAGCACATTTGATCCATCTTTGCATCAAGTTCTATTCATCTGAAATTCTATCATATCTTACCAACACAATATCAGTTATCAATTAAATTAAACAGAAATCATTTTTCAAACGATTTGTTATTATTTAGAAAAATATTCTCCAAGAATAATGCTAGGAAGTTGATGTTTTTTTCTGAAAGTTTCCACTTTTTGTCGAATTTTCAAATAGATCCAGGTGATAGGTAATTCAGATTATCTTATTCTCTTTGATTAATGCCAGCAATTTGCGGTTTTTTCCTGAAATATTCAAATTTTTGTTCACTTTTCGCTTAAAGTGACCTCATAATCAGTGAAAGTTAACAAATATAATTGTTTAATATGCTTCATACTTTTGGGTGGAATTTGTTGGACGCAGTAAGAAGGATAATCGTCGAAGATAATGGATTTTTTGTTTCTATCATGAGAAAGTGAGAAGGAAATATCTCATTAGATATGAGAGACAGGTGAGGTAGGAGATCCATAGGAGAAAGTGAGAGGAAATGTTGCCATTTTTGTAGAGGAGGAATGTATGGTTGGTAGATTTTGTGGGAGTTGAAAGGAGGATGTGATGTGGCTATCTCATAGGATGGAAACAGATAGCGGATGGAAGTCATCTGGAGAGTACCAGAGGAGGCTACCAGAGGAGGTGGAAAGAGTGATTGATGCATCTACCTCCTAAGATAGAAGCGATAGCAAGTTGAGCGGTTGTTTTTGATTTTGATTGTCTCCTGAAAAGAATTTGATTCGCAAAGATTCAATTCGCGAGTAAGTGGGAAAGGGATGAAGTATGTCAGTGTGTCGGCTGAAATGGCCGGTATGCCAGCTGTATCAGCGGAAACGGGCGGGCTGTTATGCCAGCTAGCCCGTTAGTGGAGAAAAAGAGGGGAGAATTGAAGTAACTAGAAAAATTTATGTTTTGTTGGATTTTTATTCGATTCTTTATCGGATCATGATTTTACAGAGAGTTGGAGTTCTCGTTTGTCGAAGATTTGTCTTGTCCTCTGAAGAGGGTGACGAAGATGCGTCTTCCCTGCAGCCCCTAACTGGTTTCCAGCTGTAGGATTTAGTGTGAGGGTTTTGGCTACCAGCTCCCAAACAATTCTGACGTTCTGGGCCCGTGCGCACCCTTTTGACGGTGAGGCTGTGGGGGTGTTGCGTGGGAGTCGAGCGGAGAGGGTAGAAGATCGTTGGAGAGGGATGCGCGCGTCGAGTTCCGCGGGCGCTCTACTCGCGACTCTCGCCTCTACTCGCCCTGCCGCCTTGCTGAAGTCAATGCTGACGTCACTTCACACAGTACCTCCCTCTCTCTCTTACTCTTAGGTCTAATCACTAGTTATTATAATTTTAAGATGTCAGCCTACTGAATGAATTAACGACGTCTGCGAGCGCTTTTGAAATCTACCAATAAGAGAGCCTTGCTTTATGCGAGCCACGAATAGCATGTTCAAACAAATTATAATTGTTTATAACTATCTTCTCATATAGTAATACTACAAAGTTGCAGCTTTCCTGAAATTTTAGATGAGCAGAGGTTTTTTCGCAGCTCAGATGACTATTCTGAATAATTTACTGTAAATGATTTGAAACACTTAGAAATTTGGTTTGACCTACTTTGACATAATTCACCTTAGAGATGCATAGTTCTAAAGAAGTTTAATTTTTAAGGAATGAATCCTCAAATTATTCTGACCATTCAGTTTCCTTGTGGTCCTACCAAAATAACTGAAAATCATTCGTTCCAGAACGTTAAGGTGAAAAAGTAGGCCGTTAATTATTATCTCATGAAAATAAGATTAATTCGGATTTTCTGAAGATTCTATTGTTCATGATTTTTTAAGAACCTTTGGAAGAATAGTATGACATTTTGTA
>CAKNXH010024603.1:0-11349 GCA_932178445.1 Andricus quercusramuli | reverse complement strand
CCTTTTTATGGTGCATCGGCCGGGAAATAAACAAGAGAGAGCCAATATTTAATTTGTTTTGAAAAAAGTTTTATTTTATATACATTTTCTGAGCACAAAGAACCTGAACGAAGACAGGTAACTTATAACCTTTACATTCTATTGCTGTGAAATATGTCCGTAAATAAATATAACCAATGCCTAATGAAAAACCTGTAGATTTAGGGAACATTAAAAGAACTATTACCAGGAATCTTGCTAAACAAAACCCCCAACTAGCTAAGCAAATAGAATCAAATAAGAAAGGGCTTGAGAGTGATAGGAAAAATAAAATTAATGTTGAATTAGAAAAACTAGATTTGGAATTCGGTAGCCATAATTCAGATTTTGACTGTTCTGCATTCATTAATCCCGGTGATACTATATTAATCAATACAAATTCAAGCTTAATTAGTGGTTCTGTAGACCAAAATAAAACTCTAACAATTGATGACGTGATCGATTATCAAACTAACGTAAAGTCATTATTAAGTTCAACGCTTTCTCAGCTAATTTGTGAAAAAAAAACAAAAGAAAATTCATGTCCTGATTTAAATCGCGCATCAATAATAAGTGAACACGATAGTGACGACATTGCAAGCGACGAAGACTCGACAACACAGAAAAAAATGACATTGCCAACTAATCAACAAGTTTCCCTTCGCGACGCGCTCGAAATAATCCCTATTTTTGACGGAAGTAACATCCCTTTAGCTCATTTTATAGAGGGATGCACAGAAGCAAAAGCTATAATTCCCACACAGGCACATGAGAATCTTGCTAGATTAGTTAGAAGTAAATTGACCGGAGAAGCGCGGAAATGCATATTCGGAAATACGTTTCGAACTTTAGATGAATTAATAGAGAAACTAAAAAAGGTTTATGCTCCCGCGAAAAGCGTATACCAGCTGCAAGGAGAACTAGGCAATATATTTATGTGCGATGAAGAAAATGTTATATCATACGCTGCGCGAATAAAAGAACTAGCAGATAGGATCGACGACGCGCATAAATTAGGCAATGATGGTGCCACGGATGACACGTTTAAAGCAAATTGAGAAGATGATGTGGTTAAATGTTTTAAAAGGGGTTAACGTTCAGAAATAGAGATAAGATTAAAAGATAACGTGAATGAAACTTTTAAAACTCTAATCAATGAGGCGCTAGAAATTGAAAGAAAATTAAATGCATGTTCAGAATTGCGAAAAAATAAGCCAATCAAATCTTCAGAAGAAGAATCAGAATCGCGAATTATTACTAAAAATAATAAATTCAATGTTGCTCAGGACACTAAAATAGCATGTTTAATTTGCGGAAGACCGGGACATGCGACCGAAAAGTGCTACCACCTCGAAAACTTTCGACAAAAAATCTTTTCCGAAAATCCGGATGTTTCAAATTCAATTCAAAACCAATTTTTAAAAAATACACCTCAAAGAAATTTTAATAATCACAATAAATGGAATTCTGCACAAAATCCAAACTTTGGACCCCGACAGAATCAAAATTTTAGATCCGGACAAAATTCAAATTTTAGACCTGAACTAAACCAAAACTTTGTGCCTAGACAAAATCAAAATTTCGGATACCGACAGAATCAAAATTTCAGTAACCGACAAAATCCAAATTTTGGATATCGCCAAAATCAAAATTTTAGTAACCGACAAAATCAGAATTTTGGAAACCAACAAAATCAAAATTTCGGATACGGACAAAATCAAAATTTTAGATCGAGGCAGAATCAAAATTTTGAGCCTGGTCAAAACCAAAAGGGAAATCCTGAAAATACAAATAATCAGCAGACCCGCCCATATCCCACCCAAGGATCTAAAATTATTTGCAATTTTTGTAATTAACCTGGTCACATCGCTAAGGATTGTTATAAAAAGAGTAGATATTTACAAAATCAACAAAGCCCACAAAATTATACGCAGAACCAGGAAAACTCCAACGCTATTCCCCCAATGGGTGCTGGGAGGAAGGCGCCAACCCATTAACTAAAGCACCTATAGAAATCACGAGTGAGGAAAATGATATCAAAATTCATTTCAGTAGGAATAATATAATTCCTTCGTGTCATCTAAATAAATGACACGAGAATTCCAGATCGATCTAAAACACCTATCCCTAACACCTATAAAACTCCTATATACCTTATGCCCATATACCAACCTACTCTATACCTATTCACCTGTTTACTATTCCCCAACCGAGCAAGTCACGCCTACCCCGAAAGGGAAATGGCTTAATGGTATAATAATAATGGTATCTGCCGTTGGTCTAAAAAACCCGGCACGTATGATGATCGACACTGGTGCTGGTCGAAATTTAATTAAAAGAAGTGCGATTGACCCCGAAGTAAAAATAAATAAAAATGAAGTGTTGAGACTAACAGGAATTAATGATCTACCTGTCTATACTGTAGGTCAAATGAAGGTTATGATACTTGGATTTTTAACTACCTTAAATATAATTCCTGATGACGTACCAGTAGATGAAGATGGAGTCTTGGGCTCTGCATTTTTTCTTAATAATAAAGTAAATATAAATTACACATATAAATGTATTGAAATTAACGATGCAACTTATCCTTTTGAACAAACTGGCGTTATCACAATCCCGGCACGAACAATTTTTGATTATTATGTAAAAATAGAAAATACAGAAAAAAGTGAAGGATATATACCTCAATTATCAATTGGAGAAGGAATTTTTGTGGGTCAAGCCATTGTAAAAAATTGTGGAGGCAAAGCCTACGTTAAATATGCAAACATAAATGAACAACCTGTAAAAATATCAATTCCTAGCGTTCAATTACAAGATTTTGAACAATTCGAACTAAACAATTCAACAAATCTATCTAATTTTTCAGAAAATAAAAATGATGAAACTTTGCCTAATTTAATATTAAATAGTTTTTTGAAATCCGATGAAAAGTCTAACCATTTCTGCCAATTTTACAAGATCACAGGCGAAGAAAGAGTAGAAATCATTAAAAAACTACTACGGTTAGATCATTTAAATATGGAAGAATATGAACACGTTGAAAAATTAATTACTAAACATGCAGATTGCTTCCATATTCCGGGAGAATACTTAGAACCTACAAACATTCTCCAACACTCCATACCAACAACAGATGATTGCCCTATTTTTTCGCGACAATATCGATTTCCCCCAGTTCATAAGGAAGAAATCATCCGCCAAGTGGATGAATTATTGAAAGACAATGTAATAAAACCCTCCCAATCACCTTACAATACACCAGTTTGGATCGTTCCAAAAAAGCAAGACTCACAAGGAAAAAAGAAATGGCGAATGGTACTTGATTTTAGAAAATTGAATGAAAAGACAATTGGTGATTCATATCCTTTACCAAACATTCACGACATTTTAGACCAGTTAGGATCTGCTCGTTATTTCTCTGTTTTTGATTTAGCTACGGGTTTCCATCATATAAAAATGGATCCAAAAGATGCACACAAAACTGCGTTTTCAACCCCCTATGGACATTACGAGTTTTGACAGAATGCCTTTCGGTTTGAAAAATGCACCAGCAACATTTCAACGACTAATGGATTTAGTTCTAACGGGACTTCAAGGAACAGAACTTTTTGTTTATCTAGATGACATTGTGATTTACGCGAATACTTTAGAAGAACATCAATCAAAATTCAATGAACTAATGAGCCGATTACGAAATGCAAACCTTCATTTACAACCCGACAAGTATGAATTTTTACGACACGAAGTAGGATATTTGGGACATATAATAGATAAGGATGGAGTTCGACCTGATCCGAAGAAAATCATGGCAGTAAAAGACTTCCCAACTCCTAAAAATCAAAAGCATATCAAACAATTTTTAGGTTTAGCAGGATATTACCGTAGATTTATAGAAAATTTTGCCAAGATAGCAGCCCCAATCAATCAGCTCCTTAAAAAAGATATATCATTCAATTGGACGGAGAAGCAGCAACAAGCGTTCAATATTCTAAAAGATAAATTGTGCCAAGAACCACTTTTAATTTGACCTGATTTTTCAAAACCTTTCATTGTAACTACAGACGCATCAGGTTATGCCATAGGCGGAATACTTTCGCAAGGTAAAATAGGTAAAGACCAACCAATTGCCTATGTTTCAAGATCATTAACCGATACTGAACGTAAGTACGACACGTATGAAAAAGAAGCATTAGCAATAGTCTACTCCGTAATATATTTTCGCCCTTATTTGTACGGACGAAAATTCACCCTCGTTACAGACCATAAGCCCCTTGTTTGGTTCAAAAACTCTAAGGATCCTTGTTCTCGAGTTTCAAGATGGCGATTGAAGCTCGCCGAATATGATTATGACAAAAACTTATCATCGAATTCGTCAGAATTATTATTGGGAAAATATGAAAATTGATATTCAGAAATATATTCAACAGTGTTTGCAATGTCAAATTAAAAAATTAGTTCGCGTAAAGACAAAAAATCCCATGATAATAACGGACACGCCTGGAACCGCATTCGAAAAAATTTCAATGGACATAGTTGGCCCACTTCCACAAACAACAACAGGCAACGTAAATATCTTAACTATCCAAGATAATTTTACAAAATATGCTTTAGCTTTAGCAATTCCAGACGCGAAAGCTTCAACAGTAGCTGATATTTTTGTTAAAAAATTTATATGCATTTACGGTTCCCCAAAAGCAGTTTTGACTGACCAAGGTTCAAATTTTTTAAGTAATTTAATGAAAAGAATGGCAAAGCGTTTCAGAATTAAGCAATTTAAAACAACAGCATTTCATCCACAATCAAATGGGTCTCTTGAAAGATCACATCACGTGTTAGCTGAATACCTCAAACAATTTGTTTCAAAAAATTCCGAATGGGACGATTGGCTTGAATTAGCCATGTTTTCTTACAATACAAGTGTCCACGAAGGTACAAAATGTACGCCCTATGAATTAGTTTTCGGTAAATTAGCGCGACAACCATCAAATGAACCACTATCAAAGCAAGAAAAATTGCAAACTTATGACGATTACCTAACGAATTTTATAACAAAATTATATGAAATGAGAACTCAAGCGAGACAAAATTTAATTGCGGCTAAAGAAAAGTCAAAAATATATCATGATCGAAAAATTAATCCATTAGAAATCAAAACTGGAGATAACGTCTTTTTATTAATTGGAAAAGAACCTAAGAAAAAATTTGATGATCAATATAAAGGCCCTTACGAAGTCCTAGAAATATTAGGAAAAGGAAACGTGAAAATTGACATAAAAGGCAAACCTGCAGTGGTCCACGTCAATAGACTTAAACGTTCACACATAAAATGTCAAACCATTAATAATTAAACAACAAGCCCTTATCATTTCAATTTCAGATGGATCCCATCCACTGTCAACGTATAGACTCTCTTATCGTCGTTTTTATGCATCAAATTGATCTGCTCATGTTATGACCATATTTATTTCATACGGAAATTTTCGAAAGACATAACAGTGATATTCCTAAATGAGCACAAAACCTTAGAAGCATAGAAACAACTAGGGATATAATCCTTCAAATTAACACCGTCTTCTACACTAACTTTTGTTTTCTTTTTACAGGCTTCCGAGAAGCAAAATGAATTCAAAACTCCAACTTTCACCTGGTATCTTCTTGATATTATTCCTAGTAACCCCATCTGATGCGACAGCCTCGTACATCGATTCTCTTTTTTCGCATTCATTAGGCGTTTATCTCGAGCCTATTATTGATATCCAAATACTTTCCGAAGAATATCATTTTTTGTCTTATTTAGACATATTCGAATTATATAATTTCAAACACCAGATAATCGAGAACTATATTAAACTCATTATAGGATGTACACAAAAATCTGACGTTTGCAATGCAAGTAGTCATAAAATTGATATCAAATCAACAACCTATTTTCTTCAGGAAATTTCGTTAATTTTTAATCAAACATATAATATTAATAGTTCATCATCAAAAAATGATGCATTTGTAGAAAAAGTTCAGAACTCATTTCAAAAATTAGAAGACAATCAAGAAATTTCTCTTTATTCACCTGAAGATAATTTATTTCTTCTCCCTAATTTGATCTCTTCAAAAATTAAAAATTTTTCTAAAATCATCTCAAGGGTCGAAGACTTTAACGAACGAGTCGGTTTTAATGCCAAGTTCAATAGCCCTGCTTTCGAAAATCTAACAAAAGATCTAGAAGAGACTATTGACTCTTATACCTCTCTTTTACGACATCTATTAGAAGCCCTCACGCATACAGTTACAAATTCATGGCACCCTCTACTCTTTCCCGACTCTTTTCTTAATTTTAAACTGAACCTCTCCACTTCCTTTTTCTTTAACATCCTCCCATTTTCAAAAATTAAACATTTCACAGTTAAAAACTATTTAATCTTTATGTTGACTATTCCTATACCTTCTTCAGATAAATTCCATCTATTCAAACCACATGCATTTCCTATATTCTTTAACGTTAATGACAAACACACACTGTCAATTCATCATAAACCTCAAATTCCTTATCTTGCCCTTTCATCAGATAATAAAAACTATTTCTTAGCAGATGACCAGTTCATTAAATCATGCTATCAAACTGATATTGGAAACTTTTGCCATGTCAATTATCCAATATACGACACTAAAGAAAATCCTATCTGTGAAACAGCCATTATCACTCAGGCCAAACCTCATAAATGTCAATTCGTTGTAAATATCAACAAATATTATTTCTGGAATCCATTACAAGCTCATTATGGCTGGCTCTATTCAATCTTCTTCCCCAAACGATTTCAATTATACTGCCCTGGACAACCAGATATTGTTATTGATATTAAAAACAATGGAATAATACAACTAGATCCAGACTGTAAACCACGAAGGAATAGTAAGGAGTGGTATCACCCTATGTGTTCGGTGAGCAGAGGTGGGACAAGTGACGTCCAATAATTCGTTAATGCTAGCTACGAATGAAAACTCGAATGCTCCCCAGTGCACATGCGCAGAGCTGTTTTCGCAGTCACATGTTATACCCACTCAATATGTTACCTTTTGACATCTCGATGCACATGTAGGCTATGTTCGTTTGTTTATGTTCGTTCAATACAAAAGTTCGAAACTTCAAACGCGTGTTGACATCGTTGGCATGGCAACCGTCAGTGCGCATGTGAACGGGGGAGCATACGAGTTTTCATTCGTAGCTAGCATTAACGAATTATTGGACGTCGCTCGTCCCACTCCCCACTTACAGGGATACTACTCCTTACTATTCCTTCGTGCTGTAAACTAAACCCTGTAATAACATCTTACCACTCTGATCAAAATTTAAAAATATTGGATTCTTTAATTCCAATACAAAACTCGACCCTTTCACTTTCTACCATCAGCACTCTGTTATATAATTATTCTATCCAACAACCTCAATTACTAAAACTATACTTTTTCATTTTGAAAATAAGGAAGACATGCCATTATCTCTCCTTGAAGAAGAAATATTTATCCTAAAAAAACTGTCTAAAACTCCACAATTTTTTCAAAATGACGAAACGTTAAATGTTCTAAATCAAGGAATTTTATTAATTTTGACAGTAATAATGCTATTTACAATAATTCTACTTGGATTACTGATTTGCAAAATTGGAAAAATTAATAAAAACTTTAAAAGTCAAAAACCAATTATGACTGAAATAAAACACACAACTCCATTAAGTTTAATGGACAAGCCTTTACTTGACGAAATCAAATTTCAGTTTTGAAAGAAAATTTTAATTCACAATTGCATAATGATATTAAAACAAATTAGATATAATAACAACAACAAAAACTAGAAAAGTCGATAAAAACATTTTGAAAAATATATACAAAAAAAAAACACAAAAATTGCATGAAAATAAATTTTTTTTTATTGAAAAAAAAAGAAAAACAATCCATTTTAAGTTTTGTACTTTATAATAATTATATCTATATCACTAAAAAAGTTATTATTGCACATAATCATAACTATATATAATATCACACTTTTTAACACTTTTTAATAATTATATTCACACTATTTACTACTAAGCATAATTTAATTCACATCTATGAATAATAATATAATAACTTAAATTTATTTAGTCCTCAGAATCACTCAATTGATAATACTGAAACAAAAAGACAAATAAGATATTAGATGAATATAATAATAAACAAATAAACAAGATTAATCATTAATTATCATGTTATCTTACCTCCACAATCTCATTGTTTATTATCTTGTATCTGCCTTCCTTGTATAGAAAAATTGAATCAAGGTCCATGCTTTTAAAAAGGGTCTGCAAATATCTTTTATTCGCCTCAATTCCTTGATTGTTTAACATCAGCCAATCCCAAGGCATTAGGACTGTCGTTCCCTGAAGAGAAACTTTCCGATCCTCTGGAGATAAATTCCAAGTCGTTTTATCACCGGTCCATTTCTCTTGAGAGTTCCCAATCTAGAATTATAAAAATAATAATCAATACTAATGTCTTATACATACATACCCTCCTAATTAATTCAAATCTGAACTTACCCTAACAACATCGGAATCTCTATACAGCCATCTCATTCCACCTGAAGAAAAAGGTATTTCGGCCTCTGGATTTTTTTTGAATTTCTTAACAAGAGGTGCCGAATACTCTCCAACCGTCATCCTTCTTATACCTTTCCATTCAGGCGGAATTTTCACAACCGATTGCCCCAACGGCATATTAAGATTCTTTTTTTAATTTTCTCTGGCCATTCCTTAACCACCGAATGAGTTTTAAATCTTGAAGCTAAAATAAATCAAATAAAAAATATATATGAATAAATTCTGCAACTACTATACAATGATATATTTTTTATATATATTTGGAAACCAAAACACAAAACTTACCTTTTCTAACTTCCTTTCATCAGAAACGCGATAGAAACTCCTTTTGATATAGAAAACGCCATCAATTCCATGCCTTACAACTTGGCTCCTGATCCTGTTCATTAATATTACTTTTTCTGTACTCTCCAAAATTTCCCATTCTTCTGGACAATCAATGTCTACGTTTTTTATTGACACTTCTATCCTCTTCGCACTCACATTCCGGAATAAATCTATCTATCATATGGTTATCTGTTACCTGTCCACTAGTTATATTGTCACTAACACCCGTTAACGCAATTTCATCTAAAAGATTATCAAATTCCGTATCCGCATTTTCATTTCTGTTTGTTGAGCCAGCCTCTTCAACTTCATCAGTGAATATTTCAAAACCCCCAACAAAAAAAGAATCTACTTGATTTTCACTCATGATATATATATATATTTTTTTCTCTCTCTCTCTCTTCTATAACCACGAAAAAATTCTACTAAACTAAACTCTGAATCTTCTAAAAATAGTGGACCCCAGAAAACCCAAATATCAAAACTTTACGACTTTCCAACCAATCACTTTCCTGCATTTCCATTTCTTCAAGATAACCATTTCCACTATACATTGTCATAAAAATTCTAAAATTCCTGTTCCCGGTGAACCTCGTAATCCTAATCAACGAGACTCAATTTTATTACCCTCCCGACAGAGAATCCATCCTAGACCCACAACATGTATTCGGATTTCTCTTATAGTCCTCAATACATTTTTTGTTCTTTTCACCTTTTTATTCAAATTTATTTCACTCATAGAAGCAAACTATGTTCTTATCTGTCTCTATACTATTAGAAGAATATTTCTTGCAAAATAACCACTTTTGTCAATGTAAAAAATATTTTTCTAATAGGAAGCTTTATAATTATTCTCCTTCTTTATAAGTAGTTATTTACACTATACTATGTAAATCCAATTTTATAGTTTTTATATTTAACCTCGTAAATACATATGTATCTATTTCATGATGTTAACGTAAGATTGGATGATCCTTTTTAAATTGATGTGTAGAATAATAATTCCGAAAGAGGACTCGGATGCTGATACTGCAATTCTCGAAAACAATGATTGAATATACATTGATCTCATATTTTCATTTAATTGTTACCACTTAACGTGCAATTGTATTTAAAGAAGTACATTTCGCGAAAATTTCTGTACGTAAGTACCATGTTTATAATCACAGTGAAATCGACCTTTCACCTTTGTTTTCTTCTTCAAGTACATTTCAGTATAGTTGCACGATTTGTATATTTTTGTAAATTCATAGGTTATGTTCATATGTATCTCTTTCTCTCTTATTTGTTGTAGCGAAAATATTTGTACGCGTCTTAGTTTTAGATATTTTTAATGTTTGTAAAAAGGTGCCAATTAGTAGCAACGAAACATTAAAAAAATTCGAATTTAGCGCCAAAATTTTGTCAGTTATGGCCCAACGTAACACAGTCATCGAAAATACAATTTCTTGAATACAATTTTTGTGAATATAAACACAATTTTATTGTGGCAACGTTGCATATGTAATTAAATCTTACTTCAAAATTCACTACGAAAATTCAAAAAGTTTTGCTAATTACTCGTTAAATAAAGACGATTTTTCGAATCCTATTTTTATTGTAAAGACACTAGGTCATAACGCCGAATTGTCACCATTTGAGGCTAAATGCATAATGCATAAAAATAATGTAAAATATCTATATGAAGGTGAGCCTGCATCTACAAAAAAGGCTGCGAGGCAAAATGCTGCTCGCCATATGTTAAACGCGTTAGCAGAAAAATTTATGTTGTGCGAAGAAAATTATATTAAATTAAGAATCAATGTTAACGAGAATGTGAATGTGCAAATATTTTCAGACGCACAAGTTAGTACAAATAAGATAAAACTTTATAAATGGTTAAACGCATGCAAAAGATGATATGAGAGAGCACGTGTAGCTCCGCATTGTTTCCGTCCACATAGAAACTATAAGTACGATATGTAATCCCTGATCCCAAAACATATTTAATACTACATATATACATGTTTTTTTTTGTATACTTATGTTATTTTCACGAATGTAAACTTACATATAAGACATAATTGTGTCAATTTTTTCAATCTAGTATTTATGACGACCCTTCTACCATACGTTCAAACGCGGACGTTCGCTCCATGTGGGACTCTGAAGCCCCACCTGAATGCTTCACCCCGCGTTCGACTTAGGGGGGAGGTGTCACGTCCCGTGACGTATATATATGTTAATATATTTATTGATATATTTATATATTTGCATGATTATACTAATAAATACTTAATAAATATAGAGCGAATATTGTGCACTGTGTAGTGCAGCTATACATATATATATATAGTCAGCACGTTGTACACTGTAAGACATACCTATA
>CAKNXH010024598.1:0-20485 GCA_932178445.1 Andricus quercusramuli | reverse complement strand
AGTATTGGATGTAAAAGTACATTGTTAATAAATTGCATGACTGCTTTTGAATTAAACAGTGTTTCTTTCTCAAAAGACTTCTTAGTATTTATCGACTTTTATTTGTGGAAACTGCATAAAATCCTCATCGAAATATGGTAGACTCACTTACAAATGTTTGAGTGCGCTTGACTCTATGCTTCCCGTTGCACGCTCCAAGCGGGCGGTCACACAAAAAAAATTTTTTCTCGAAAAGTATTAATCGGTCCACTTCCAAATTTTGACACATAATTCTGTGTACTTAACGAACAAATTACACAAGAAATGATTCAATTCAAGCATGCCCCTTTTGAGATAATTCCATTTGTTTACTTAATTGTTGCATAGAAAGTACTGAATACCGTTTCTGATTTTTCGTCAAAGCATGAACTTAATATTAGATCCCATGGCATATTTTATTTATGTATTCTATACTCTTCGTTGAATATTAGAAGCAGTATTGAAAAAAACATTTTTTGCACTTAAAAAATAAAAAAATCAATAACTTAGAAAATTTACATATCATATTGTACAAAAAAAATACGTGTCATTTTTTTTCCTTTCTAGAATGAGGAAAAAAAATTTGAAGTGAATCAAAATTTTGATTGTAAATCTGACATGGAATGACCCATATATATATACCGTCCGCAAGAACCTGCAACGTGTACTCGCATTATACCAGCACGACGTGATATACGCACGACGTGCGACGCACCTGTCACGCATATGAGGACGCATCTGCGTCATTGCTTGCGTGCACGCCGTGCGACAAAATCCGCACGCGTGCGACGCATGTGCGTCGCACTATGCGCGCATATTGCTATCTGGGATGGGTTGAGGAAGAATGAAAGATTTGATTTATCTCCAGCACAGATCCAGTTATTTTGTTTGTGACAGGACATGAGCGGGGTAGGTTTCTAAAAGTTTGTGATTGCTGTTAATTTTAAAAATTCCAATATGGAGATCTAAAAAGAAATTTGTATCTATCCACAGTCCTTCTTAATAAGCTATTACCTTCATCACGATCGCGACCCTTCGACTTGGAGAACAAAATTCTTAGAAACGCATAAGTATCGGAGAGTCAAACGCCAAACGTGCTGTTCCTTAGAACTGTTAAGTGCAGACTGGCAATTCGAGTGATCCTTGGTAATCACGGTTGTCCCATCGTTGCGGGTCCTCGTATCTCCTGTTTTCAGACAGGTTGCGCACGCAACCGCACCTGTTCCACGTAGCGGTACATGTGATCTATATAACTCTTTCGCCCAAGAATTCGCAAGTCACTCAGTAGTGTATTTATTTTCTCTTTCGCCCGCTTTTGAGTGTAATTTGTAAATATAAAATAATTATTTTATACTGAACCGTTTCAGTGTCCCCCTAAACGAAGGAATATTTCACATTTTTGAATAATTCATTTGTTTAATAAAAAACAGAAAATGTTTGCTTTTGCATATATATGCAATATTCAGAGCCGAGAAGGCGTAACTGAAACAAAAAATCAAAACTTTTCAGAGCCGAGAAAATAATAATATATATAATAATAAGAAAATAATAACCAGAAAATAACAAAAAATTTGTTTCTAGAGCCGAGATGGCGTACCTAGATTTTTAATTACGGCAGCTGAAATAGCGTGCACTGTATGTAATAACAAAAAAATACCTTGGTTTCTCGTCGGAAGGTGTGCAGCGGTTTCCTGTAGTACAGCAGCACTACTAGAAGTCGGACCTTGCACGAGACCAATCGAACGGTTGATGGGCCGTTCACCCGCTGGTGGTGATCAGCTACTCGGTCGCCTTCTTAAAGCTGTTGCGAACGAGTTTACTTTCGAGGAAAAACGTCCTGCGCTTTCTAGTGGTAGCCGTCTGAACTAGTCAGCTTTTACCTGCCTCCCATAGCTATGTATATAGATATAGGTACAACCGATCCTTGATCCTCGCACGTATCAACTGTCTACCCATACTCGGTGTTTCGTAATTTGCAACCGTTACATGATTTTATATCCATTTTTTATCAAAATTAATGTATGAGTATTGAAGATGATCAGCATTATGTGAGTAAGTGGCGAGATTTAAACTACTGTTAATGCTCTGTGCTTTAGTGCCCCCCTAAATGGATGCCACGAATCGAGAAACTTTTGTTCGTTTTGAAAATTTTTGAAAAGTACGGGTTGACTGTAAAATCGAATTGATTCTAGTTTAATGTTTTTGTTTCCTAGCGTCTATGCATTGTTGCTGACAATTATAGTTTTCATTTCGTTGAGTACAATAATTTTCGATTTTTATATACATATGTTTTCTTCGTGAATAGATTGTTTCTCTTATGTCTATTTGTATCACTAATTGATATTCCTTTTTTTAATATATTTTTTTTATTAGAAATTGGTAGAATCCTTTTTTTCTACTTGTTAAGCTTTTTATTTTTATTTCAAAATATCACTTCCTTTTTCTATAATTTAACTATTATCAATGATTATTTTTTATGTCTTTTTTCTTCTTTTGCTTGTTTTGTTTCATTTTTTTTACTATTATCTTATCTTTCTTTTTACATTATCTTTTCTCTTTGCTTATATTCAACAATCTTGCCTATAGCTATCGCTTATTTAATTAACGACTGATCTCTTTTTTCTTAAACTTCTAGTCGCATATTTATCTTGAATACATGTTAAATTATTTTGATTCAAATCATTAATGACTTTTACATTTTACCTAATTTATTATCAATATTTTCCCTTATATTTCTATTCCTAATTAATTCTATGTCTATATTCGTCGAGTTCCTTATATTTTCGAACATTTTTTTGGCCTATACTTAACTTATTCTGGCATATTTTCCTACCTATAGCACTTTTCCTTATTAATTAAAATTTTTTTGTTATAACATAATTTTTTAACATTTCTGGTCGGATAAGTTCGACCAAGTTTCGAAGGATATAATATTATATTTGAGCCTTTCTCATTTTCTTCTCTTACAACCATTAATTAGATCTTGAATGTGGCCACATCCTTCGGTTTTCTTTTAAACACGAATCTCATTGATTATGTTTCTCGTCGAATATCCATAGTACGGAGAGAACTCATCTTTTTCTTCATATCTCGGGTTGTTCCATGTTGTGAAGAAAGTCCGGTGGTCTTCCTGGGTGCCTTCTCCACATTTTCACTCAGAATAGTAGATTATAGGGCAGCTTAGCGGGAAGTTTCAGCCACTTTTTCCAAATCAATCTTTGATTTGTGCTCCTCGAATAATTTTCAATGTCACCTTGTGAAGATTCAATATTCTGTTGATGCATAGGCTGCGCACCTTTTATTTGTCTGCATTGGT
The DNA here is from genome assembly GCA_932178445.1 of Andricus quercusramuli. NCBI lineage: Eukaryota > Metazoa > Arthropoda > Insecta > Hymenoptera > Cynipidae > Andricus > Andricus quercusramuli. The sequence continues at coordinate 17,151 of CAKNXH010024598.1, read as the reverse complement.
TTGAAAGCACACTGTAAAAAAATCTTTTGTGATATTTGCAATTAGATTGTAATTTCAAGAGCAGTGTATTTTGAATTACAACGTGTAACCAGTGGCGGCTTAAGGGGAAGGCGGGGGCGGTCCGTCCCGGGTGCCAAGCGCCAAGGGGTGCCAACAAGGGGCAATAAGGGGTGACCAGGGCTGCTTTTACGGTTGCGGGGGCCCCACGGTCGCTTACAATGTGCGGGCCCTTCAACGGTTACGAGGGACTGGCTTATAAAAAAAAAAAAGGTCATCGAAGTAGGAGTCGGTGGAGAAGCCGCCCCGGGCGCCAACCCATGCTACGCCGCCACTGCGCATAACCTGGTAAATTTGCCAATGTCGATCCGAAATTCACGATCTACTCCAATTTCACCCCATGAAACAGTATGATATAACTGTCCGATGTAAAATTACTATCTCTGACGATGGAAATTATTCGATCAGTGTGGCACGTAGTAAATTTACGTCAGTGAATAAATTTAAATTTAACTCTTTTTTTGGTAATGTAGCATTATCTAGCATAATTTCACACACGGGTAGTATTGTTAATTCTTGGCATCCTGCGAAATTGCAAACAGGACATAAATCGACAATCCATCGACAAATTTATAGAAAGAGATGGCGCGTTGGACTGTATCATAAAATTACGTCTCAGAGCCTCTAATATTGCTCTAATAGTGATGAGTTCTATGTGAATAAAAAAAATATGTCTTTTTTATTCAAAACGATACCTAAGAAAAGTGATATGCGCTTTATTTATCCTGCTAGAGTGTTTTAAAATTTATAACCTCACGAACATAACCGCAAAATTGAAATGTGGTCCTGGAAATTTACGTCCTGCCTTTTTTTACAAAAGTGCTTCCTACACTTAGGAGACAAATTTCCGGATTTTGTATATATTATTATTTTGCTCTTCGACTCTGTTATCGAGAAGAGCTTTTCAATTTCGCTAATGACATCCATAGTGTCCAGAATTGCAGTCGAGCTTCCTTCGAGTGTGGGTACATTATCATTCAAATTTTTGGAAATATGCTTCCTAGAGCCATCTTTTCTATTTTTATTCGTTTTAGACATACGCATTTGTGATTCATCTTGAATAATTGTTGGAAATACTGATTCAATATTCACTTCTTCGAGTTGAAGAACGGAGTTTTCGTTCTCATTGTTTTTCTCTAAATTGACAATTTCAACGCTGCCGTCAGCTGTAGATTCGCGCCCAATAGTACTGGCGATAGACATTCCACCTACTTTTATTTCATCGCAGAGGAATAATTTTTGAGAAGATAAATACGGATAGCCTCTTAAAAACATTATTCTCGCATACGTTCTCATTGACAATAATCTTTTGCTGCTTATTTCTAATTCGTGTTTGTATACTGAAATCCTACTTGGTATCTTTGAAAATACATTTTTATAGCGCTGAATCAGCTTAAAATCGCTCTTTTTCATTTAAATCCAATAGTGTACACTGTGCTACCTTTTCGTTAATCTCTGCATCACGTAATTTCTTTCTTCTATAATCATTGGAGGTAATCATTGAGAATTTTCGGGATCAGATATTAACCTTATACGCTTTGGATCTTCGACCATTAATTTCACTTTTATCGTTTTCTCTTCATCTTTCAATTATATAATATTTTCTTGGAAGTCAATTTTACTTTTCAATCTTTTTAATACATCAACCCCAATGATGCATTCTTTATTCAATTTAGGAACTATCAAAAATACGTAGGAGCCATCCCAGTTATCCATTAAAAAATTTGCATTTATTTGATCTTTTCATTTGACAGGTTTTGCCCCTGTAGCACCGACTATGCTTGTGTCCACTATTGGTAACAATTCGCACCTTCTAAACGCTTCAATGATATTTTCGAAAAATGTTTCTGAGATACATATGACCTCACTGCCTCTATATTTTAATGCTTTAGTATTTATATTTTGTATTTCTATTTGTAATATTGAAAAATTTTTGAGAGATTTCGTTATCTCATTGTCTTCATTTTCCAATAGATCTCCGCGCATATTTAACGGAAGAGGTTTTTTTTAAATTGTTAGGCCCCAGATTTGCCTATATCGTATTACATTTTACCAAATCGAGGCTCGGGCATTTCCCGACTCCTCTTGATTAAACGAAAAATCGTCATCTTCATGAATTTGTTGTAAGCAACGAGTTTGTTCGTTTCCATAATTATTACGGGTTGTTTTTTTATTTTCCCTACTAATTTCGCTTACATTATTTTTATCATTTTACAATTCGCTTTGCTCATTTCTAAAGCTTACATTTGGCGAACTGTTATTTTCTTGCTTATAAATTTCATTTTCTACCGTGCCACTTAAAGGCTTTTGATTATTATCATTATTATGAGAATTATTTACATTTGTGTAATTGGGAGCGTTAGATGATTATCTATATTTCGATGTTGTCGATTTTCATATCCGTAACCTTGATGCTCGCGGCCCGTGTTATTGTAAGAACTACGGCTATGATTTCTATCTGATTTATTGTTTCCGTGGATAGGTCAATAGTTTTAAAAATTTGAATTTTCGCTGATCATACTCAACATTATTTAACATTATATTCTCGCAGATAGCCCTGATTTGTGTATCTATTTTTACCTCTCAAATTTTTTCTATCGTTTTGACGAAAATTTTGATATCCCTCATAATGGTTCTGTTTATATTGCGGGTTATCACGCAGTGAGTATTGTTTGCGATAGCTCAATGGTCCTGCTTGGTCCAATGATTCCAAGAACTCAATCAATTCTTCGCAAGTTTTCATATTTTGGATAATGAATGCGGCCCTGACTTTCTCGTCAAAATGTCTAGTTAAGCTTTTTAACATGTCGCTTTCAGAGGGTGGTGGAATTAGATCTCTTGCGTTATTTATCATTATGAACGCATATTCAGATCTTGAAAGTTTTCCGGGTATGTAATAACCGTATTGCAGATCTTTTCCAATTTTAAATCTTATATCATCGTTCCAGAATTTTTTTTATAAATTTCTGTTTAAATTATATAAGATCATCGCTAAGATTTTCACAGACTACATTTCACCATTCTCTGGTCATGCCTTCTAGACAGGATTGTATTACGGAAAGAAAGTCGTTTGTAACGTGAATAGTTGTTCCTCAACATCTTGTAATCGTTTTCTATTTGGCATGTTCGTAACGATTAAATCAGCTTGATCTTGATGTAAGTTTTCGGTTATGTTTCTTGATGAATCGACTTTATTTTCAACATCAACAATGCAAACGAATCTACCCTCTTATTTAATTCGACGTTAGCTTCATGGGTTTTGACGCGATTTTTTCGAACGGACGCTATTACCCTATTTTGACTCCTAAGAGTCTTGTGGACCTCGATTTGTATTCTCATTATTTCTGCCTGAATATCATTTAATTCCTCCTCATCGGAGTCTATTTCATTATTAACTCAGGGCCGACGTTACCACTGCTGCCTTATTTGCGCCTGTTTGAACTGCTCCCAGTAGTTCAATTTCCTGGCCATTTTTAGCCTGAAATGTTTCACCACTGCCTTTGTCTGGATTTCCTCTGTGCCTACCTGTTTCGGTACCACAGTTGGTATCTGTTTTTTGGTGACCAGAAGCAACTCTGTTTTCTCAATGGTTAGTTTAGCGTATCCGGATAGATATGCCCTATCAGGCATCTCCATTCGCAGGATTCCATCGTATGAGATGTTCCAGAGGACGGGTCCTAGGATCGAGCCCTGGGTAGCTCCAGCCGCCACCTTTCTTCTCTTTGGCCCTTCAGTGGTATCGCGGACCGAGTTGAATGCATTTTTTACACCCAGCATGGCCAGAAGAACAATTCTTCTGTACTACCTCCTATCAAAAACTCGAATATTCTGCACTATTTAACGCACTCGTACTTTAATCCTAATTAGTCACACTGGTTGAAATTCACCCCAAACAATTTTCGAGCTCCTCGTTGAGTTCCTACATACCTTAGCTTCACCGATTTGAAAAAAGTATTTAAACAATTAATTTTTGGTTACAAAAACTGAAAGATCATCTTTTGCAGTCCTTAGATAATACCTAGCAATTTTTTTAGATTTTTAAAACTTATTGCTGGGATGAAATTCTCCCAGTGTGACTATCATGCGATTCTACTGAAGTGTGACTAATTAGGGTTAAAAACTCTTCTAACGCACCGCTCGCTCTTCCACCAAAGCTGACGAGCAATGCGTACCAACCTTCTAGTTACTTGCTAGTGACTCAGTAACGCTGCCAATTTACGCGCAAACGCCATTTTTTGTCTACTATTTTTTTAACCTCGTAAAATTTTACTTCGTACGTTGGCGTCTATTCTTTTTTCATTGGAAAATTAAATCATCATGGCATCGAATACAGACTGCGATAACGGGAGTGACTGTGAAGAAAATATTCCTGCAGAATTGAGTGATTGGCTGAAGTCTGCAAAGGATAAATTGATTCCTGACTCTGAGAAATCAAAAGTTGTTTATGTATTCTCAAATTATGTAAATTGATGTGTTTCAATACACACAACGGTCTTTAGGCTCCAGGTGATTTCGAACCTTCTTTGTTTTTGCTTATAAGCACTAACCACTGTATCTTCCATATTTCGTGGAAGATTCCCGCTTTCAAGTAGCACTTGTACACGTTAAGTAGGGCCTGCGGACTGTTGCGGACTACCAGTTTTAAACCCTTTACTGGAATACCGTCTGGTCCTGGTGCTTTCCCGTTCTGCATGGATCGCACTGCTACAATAAGCTCCTCTTCGCTAAAGAGTGGCATATCAGCATCTTCTATCTCGACGTTATCAACTTCCCTCACCCGATGATTAGGAAAGAGTCTATCGTCTATAGTCTCCATCACTTCAGCCTCCATGTTCACACACGCTGATAGTGCTCCCAGCTTCCGTATCACTATCTTGTAGCCTAAGCCCCAGGGGTCATTGTCCACCTCTTGGACCAAGCTCCCCCAGCTATGAGCCTTACTTGTTTTGATAGCTCTCCGTAGCACTTTTTTTTAGGTTTTTCAAATATTGCAGCCTCCTGTACACCTTGTTAGTGACTTCTACTCTGTAAATACTTCGTCCTGAGGTCCGTTATTTCCTGCGTCCACCCGTACATAGATTAATGACTTCTATGTTGCTTCCGTCGAGGCATTGGCTCGTTGCAAGCACGGTGTGTAAGGTGCATCGTACCTTCAAGCAGTTTCTACACTTCTTGTGGGCCTTCTACTCTCTCAAGTGATATTTTAAAGAATTCTCCGCCTTCTATCATCACACTAGACAGTGTTTCCTCGTCCATTTTTGAGATTTTCCACACCACGCACTTGACTTGGTACGTCTCGGTACTAGGTTTTTCTCCTATTTACAGGTATATATGTGACGTGCGCCGAAGAAAGGGGGCTTACTCTGGAAAAATCGAAATCGAGGTTTTTACACCTTTCGATAGTTTTTGAGTTGCTCTTTTTAACGAAATGATCGAAAAAAATTTCCGAGCGTTATTATTGCTAATAATTGAGTTGATAGGTACCCGAGAAATCGTGCTTTCGCTCGAGGGCTCGAGATCCCGTGAAACACCTCCCACCTCCCACCACTCACCACCACATCTCCGCGTCTCATCTATACCCCGTCCGTGAGCAGCGCCGCTATATGCGTGAGAATGTAGTGGAAAGCGGAGAGGGAAGATTTCGTGGGATTCCCTCTCTTCTAAAAGTCGCGTCTATCGGGTCGATTTCGACCGCTCGTCCTGAAAAATCTCGCTTTCCAGAGTAAGCCCCCTTTCTTCGGCGCACGTCACATATACTGTTGTGACAGGAGATTAATTAAAACAAATAATTTAACACGCCAAATACAATATACCCGTAGACGTCAAGATGAGAATACTCATTTTGAAGTCTGACACATTTTAAATTTGAATTTCGTCGATATGTCAGGTCTCTGACTGTCCAGCGGCTTGAATACCAGGCACGGGGTCTTGGGAACTACGTGTGGGTCGCACGCGATGGCTTCGGCGGAACGTCAAGCGCGAGGCAAATTGGAAGCGTCACTGTTTCGTCAGACGCCCGACCGAACGGTGAAACTTTTATACATACTTAATCTGGCGAGAAGTCGGTCTACGGTCATTGTGCCCTTAATTATTAAAATTCGACGAAAATTGCGATATTGCTGAAATCGAATGCAATATAAACTAAAATATCGACAAGGAATTAAGGGAAAATTTATATATCGAAATAGTCGAAGGAAATTTGAGAAGTCGAGCAAAATTTGTTAGAATTTAAGTACCTTCATCCATAAATGTATGTATATCTCTGGAACTCTGTATTTTTTCTGTTTATTATTGGGTCTTTCCAACGAATCCTCCCTCTTAATTTCGTCTCATGCTTTATTCGGTTCAATTGTTTCCTTGCTGGTTGGGAGTCAACTAGCTTGGACTAGCTTGTTTTGTTTCAATTGTAAATTTATTAAATGGAGCCTTGGTGGCCCCGACCCAAGCTGCGCCAAGTGAAAGGACCAATTTTGAAAAGATAAGTATACAATTTCTGTTACCATCGTCAAATATAAAAATTAAAATTCATCCTGTCTCACTGTTGATCACGAGCATTATACTTCTCTAGTAGCTCTCAGTTTTTAGTGAGGGCCGGTACCCAGAGGAGGCTATCTAGGTTGTCCTAAGTTTATCTTAAGACCTCCCACTCAGAATGAACTAAGTCTAGAGCTTCGTTTAGTGCGGCCACTCCTCTTTTTATATCTGTACTGATATTTTTTACCTTGATGAGGCTTTCTTTATTAATCCAGCGAGATGGTTTGCTCTCCGATGAGTTTATCGATTGTGGTTTCGGATGTTTCAATTGCACTTTTGAGCACCGTCAGCTGTTCCTTTATGATCTTGCTGTGTACTTGCCTTCCTCCCCATACATGGGACCGGTCCTGACCACCGGGACTTTGACCTGATCGGAATCAGCGGAGAAATTTGTACTCTCTTGGGGTAAGTCGTTTCTAACACAACTACTCATGATCGGTTTACTTCTCGGAGTTCCTCCCCCTAGCTGCTCTTTGTCCACCCCGGGTATTTGATTTCCCCGGTACCACCCATATCTCAGAGGCGTGTTCCCCTATCTGGAAAATGAGTTCGAATGATAGTAATTTTGAAGGTAATAAACCACCAGAAATCATCTAAACCTCTATTAGACTAATTTTTGGATTCGAACTTCTCACGCCCAATTTCATAAACTAATCTGTAAAATGCGCATAAACTACTCCGAATGCGCTTCTTTGTCATTCGACAGTTTCCTAGGAGTATTATAGGCTTATAATCTTACTCCGCACATACGCATCCGTTATCGTCCGTGTGCTATTATGACTGCATTGACCTAACTTGAAATGTTAGACGTATAGAACTTGTAAATCATACATTTGTTACATAATGCATCGTGTGCATCAAGGAGGCAAACGTCTGTTTATCCGAGCGTGAGTTTGCAAACTACACAAAGCAAAATACACAATATACAACTATTCCTAAGTTTTGAAACATTAACGCTCTAGCTTCGCTGAGATTCGAACCTAGCTTCAAATCTACTTTAGCTACTAGACTTAATACAATTCTGCCCAGCTAGGCAGCACGTCAGTTTGTTGTTGATGATCAACTGATTAGGAATTTTTATGTTTTTAGGTCGAGCTGTAAGTTAGTCTAGTGAGTCGAAGTGCGCATGCCCAGCGATAGATATATTTTTCTTACTCAAACTGTGCATGTTCAGCGATATAGAACGGTAGCACCTAGAGACCACGGTCGAAGACGGATGTGTTTCTGTATAGTCTCACTTTATAGTGCGGTGTACTGATTCTTAGTAAAGATATTACAAGTGTACTTTTGGAAGTGTAATTGGCTCTCGTCGCTTTGTTCGCAGAGCTACAATTGTCCCCAGGTGTGGTTAATAAATCATACCTGGGGTCTGTGGTAAGTATCCTACTGCACTGGCCCGAGTCGGCCATTTTCGAAGCGCGAGTCACGTGCTCGATCTTTCGTTTGTTGTTTACCCCGCTTTATCCCTTTAATTGTCATTCCTTCTTAAACGCTTCTGAGGCATGGCCTCTAGCAAGAACAAGGATGAAAATGACTTTCATGTTATAGAGTCTAAGATGCGTAAGAGACAAAAGAAGAAAAAATAGCGAATCGGTAATAGCGAAACAATCTCAAACGCTGATTCTGAGGAATCCGGAAATTCCGTCGAGTCCGATAATCTAGCGGCCAACCTATCAATCCCAGACGCGGATAATAACGTGGAATTCATGGATCTATCCATTGACAGGTCACAATCCAGTCTGAATATTATCCCAGAGACACAGGTTTCTCTGTCTCCCTCGGGTAAATCGATAGTGGAGTTAAGCCAGCCTGACAATCACAATCATCGGAAGACTGCCCAATCAGCTGATAAGACCCAAACCCGCTCAAATTCACGACCCGTTTCCCACACCTAATATGCTCGACCTCTTCGCCACAGTGCTTTCGAAAAAGGAGAATGCCCTATTATAGCCAAACGTAACCCCAATTCTGAGCAGGCTAAAAAAGATCTTGCCGCTGACACGTGCGGTCGTCTGCTTCAAAAACACTTCTTAGGCCTAATCAACGATGTGCGTAGCAACGTCTTCGGCAAATTGAGAGTCATAGCGAAAACGCCGCAAGCAGCAAATGTCCTCCTGGAAGAAATTCCCAAAAAAATAGAAGGGCTTATGACTTTTGTTCCTTCTAGCTTTGTGACGTGCCAGGGTGTAAACCGTGGCGTTTCACATAAAATCTCGGAATCTGTAATAATTAAGAATCTGGAGGTGCTTGACCCTCTGAGAGGCAATGCCAAGGTCATTGGAGCGCTTCGACCTAACCGAAAAACCATAGACCCTGCCACGCAGGAAACTAACATAATCCCTTCCAAATCGGTTTTGATTACTTTTGAAGGCACGGCCCTTCCAGAAGGGACCTCCATTTACATGGCCTCGTTTCCAGTTAACCTCTATAACCCGGAACCGAAAATATGCATCAAATGTCTCAGATTTGAACACATTAACTTACACTGTCGATCTAGTGCTCGCTGGAGGCGCTGCGGTTCCTCGGAGGTTCACACTGAGGCGAAGCCATGCCCTAACGCGAATAGCACTTCAAAATGCGCGAACTATGGTGGAGATCACTCACCCCGCTCATACCCCGGATTCGAACTCGACCAGATCACCAATTATCAGTGCAACCCTGTCTTCTCTGATGAACTTGGTGGAACTTTCAGTCTCTGTTCACCTCATAACAGAGGAAAGCCAAAATATTCTAAATAAAGTGTTGCAATGTGTGAACCTACTTACTAAATCGTTACTCGCTATTGATGGATCAGCTTAATAGATTGAGAATCGTTCAATGGAATTGCCGGGGAGCCTTGAATAAACAAGGCGACCTATCAAACATCCGTGATACCAACCTGATGAGGTCAAAACAACCCTTCTCGCAATTTATAATGAGATTTACCTATCTGGCTCCTTTTCAGACTCTTAGAATAACTTTCTAATTTTTGCTGTCGCTAAATCACCGCCAGGCAAATTCTGTCCAATTTCTTTAGCTTTATGTTTGCTCAAATTGATGGAAAGGCTCATCTGCAACAGGCTCTCGTGGTTTAGAAAGAGAAGTTTCTGCGCTGAAAACCTCGCTATTTTATCATCCGAGATTTTTTCGGGTTTTGCAAATTGGTTCTTTTCAACAGACAGAATCTAGATACATCTGACCCATCATATACCTCAGGGGTCTCCAAAAGTAGATCCTGTATCTACTAGCGATCCCAGGCCAGTAGGTCGGATCTACCAAGCTCTGACCCAGAACTGTCAAAATCCCTTACCTGATTCGAGCCGCTTGAAACCCTTTGAAAAAAAGGGTCCTCCATGTTCAAATTTCAGAACTGAGCCCTTCCAACAGGGATTTTTTCCCCGAAAGGTCATAAATTTTCTCTCAGTTTTCCTTCGAAAAAAAATGGTAGATCTTGAAACAGGTGGAGCGATCCTGGGTCACGCTGCACTTGTCGATTGTGGAGACCCCTGATATACTTTATCACTAAACAACATTATAATCTGCCCCTCGATTCATATCAGATTACTCGGAATTATTCTAAACATTAGGTTATCCTTCCAATATCATTTTCTTCATTTATGCGATAAAAAAATAAAGATCTTAAACATCTTTCAAGTATTGAAAGGCACCTGGTGGGGTGCAGACCCAAACATCCTGAGGATAGTTTATATATCTCTTATAAGAAGCAGTCTGGAATACGGATCCCGTGTTTTCAATTTCTCGTCTCACAAATATTTTGATCATATAAAAAAAATTCGCAACCAAACACTAAGCCTAGTCATTCGCTACAGAGGCAGCACTCCCATCAACGTTATGCTGGCAGAGTGCTGTGAGCCACCTTTTTAAAAAATATTTTCATTCTTGGCTAAAAAATGTATCATTAAAACCTTTGCAGACCTGGACCACCCGCTTACAGATATGCTACTCTCTCTTTCGGATCAGGTTATTAGAAAAAAGAAAGTCAATATCATCAATCAATTCGTCCTTCTGAGTGCGTTTGAAAAAGTAAAAAATTTAAAACATCAGATTCGTAGATCAGACATGCATCCTCTTTATGAATTTCCCTATTAACATATGCTTTTCGCACCTAACATCAATATAGGAATAGGCCGGCTTGTCCAGAATAGCCCTTCTCCTACAAATCACTTCAAAGACCTAGTGAATAGCCAATTCCAGGACTATTTACACTTTTACACAGACGGTTCAAAATAAATTACTGAGCCCACAATATTATATACTCTATATTACATCATCAGTCACCGCTTTGATAAATCAGTTATTTTCACAGATTCCTTAAGCGCCCTAGAAAGTGTAGGTTCCAATAGTCCTGGACCTAAAAATTCCTACCTTATATTTATAATTGGAAACCGCCTGGCAGTTTTGAATAAAGTTAAATGCATGGTAACTCTAGTTTGGATCCCTGGTCACAAAGGTATCCCAGGCAAGGAAGCGGCAGACGTAGCAGCTAATCAGCAGCTAAGGATGCCACTTTCCTCAATATACCCCTCCCTGTTTTTCTGACTTCTTTTCATCCGCCTGGCAATCTCTAGATGAAATTTGCAACAACTACTATTTGGCTATAGGTAAAAACAAAGGTGTCTTATACACCTAGCATTTTTATAAATATAGAAAAAAAACATTGGTTCACTTCATAAAACGGCCCAAGAGAATGGATAGTCTCGCTCTGTCGCATGAGGAGTAACCATTATTCCTTAAATGCTAGCCTTGCCCGAAAAAATATTATAACTATTGGAGGTACCCCTGCAACCCTGAAATTGATGAATACCTAGATCATGTGCTCTGGGCCTGTCCCAGATTTGATACACATAGAACAGACCTAATAAGTTCTCTTTCACAACTTTTAAAATGCCCTCCTTCGTTCTGCTCATATCAAATCTTGGTAAACCCCTCATTTGAAATCGCGTCCCATATATTTAAATTAAAGAAAAGCAAATCTTAAAAGCCAAGTTACAATATAAGCTCGCTAGGCTGCCCCGTGCGGAAGGTGTCTTTGAAAAAGGGCTCCTTTCGCGCGGGGTAGTCGGCCGGGTGTATTTTCGAATTCTGCCGCCTTGCTACGTAATAGTCGGGAAACCGAGTTGACTGTACAATCTCTTCTGAGATGGCGCAGTTGAGCTCTGCTCGACATAGTTTGCTTCAGATTCAGGGGAGTTCACTCCCACTCAACTTGGTCATGGCCGGATATACAAAACTTTTATAAAGCAGGTATAGCACCACGAAGGAATAGTAAGGAGTAGTATCCCTGTAAGTGGTGAGTGGGACGAGCGACGTCCAATAATTCGTTAAAGCTACGAATGAAAACTTGTATGCTCCCCCGTTCACATGCGCACTGGCGGTTGCCATGCCAACGATGTCAACACGCGTTTGAAGTTTCGAACTTTTGTATTGAACGAACATAAACAAACGAACATAACCTACATGTGCATCGAGATGTCAAAAGGTAACATATTGAGTGGGTATAACATGTGACTGCGAAAACAGCTCTGCGCATGTGTACTGGGGAGCATTCGAGTTTTCATTCGTAGCTAGCATTAACGAATTATTGGACGTCACTTGTCCCACCTCTGCTCACCGAACACATAGGGTGATACCACTCCTTACTATTCCTTCGTGTATAGCGCCAACGAAGAATACAAAGAAGACGAAGTGATATAAAACAATTTTGCCTGAATGAAGTGCGCATGCTCGGCTCAGGTTTTTGTCAATATTTGAAAGAAGTGGCTTTGTGCATAGAAAACCTTAAATTATTAGACTTTGAATCCCAATGGCCTTTTTATTATTTTTTAGTGCAACTTTGTATCTACGATTTCTGTTTTTAAAATAAGAAAACCGTATCTGTTGAACATATAATGAGAAGATTTCAAGGAAATGAATAAATTGCAAAAGTACATTTCTCTAACTGTACTTAAACTTAGCCAAACTCTATTCCAATTGGATGGTATTTTATGAAGAAAAATGTAGCCATAACTTTGGAAACGATTGACGTATTACTGTGAATTTGTTTTTGAAGTTATTGACTGATTTGTATACAACCATTTAGAATCAATGAAAAATAAGTACAAAATAAATTTTTATTTTGCGAATTTACTTATTGTGTCCAATATATTATTTTCACAATTTTGGGGTTTACATACCATACAGGTGTGATGCTTAAAGAATGAGGTGTCGTATAATTAGTTCTATAATGCAAATGTTACCTAAAAATGAGATTTAGAGAAAGAAAGCAAAAGGAAGCACAAGACTAGACAAGCAACTCGCAATTTTTGAGAAACTTAATTATTATATGACATGCATAGCTATTAGGTTTATGGAGAAAGCTCGCTACACCGAATGGGGAACATTTTTTAATTTTGGTTAAAGATTTTACATTCTCATTCATGAGAGTGTAATGTAATCGTCCAAATTTGCGATCTCTGGTTTTTAACGGATCTTTACATTCCGGCATTGACAGAGCCCAAAAGTCATAACATTTTGTTGATGTCTGTCTGTATGTATGTCTGTCTGTATATCTCTCTGTATGTATGTATGTATGTCTGTCTGTCTGTCTGTCTGTATGGCTACCTGCATATTGTAGCCACGCTAACTTTTGAAGGATTTGTCTAATCGAGTGAGCCTTTCATAAACTTTTTAAGGGTCTTAAAATGAAGGTTATGTTCTATAACCAGATATTTCCAACCAAAAAAAAAAATTTTAGAGCATTTTCAAAATTTGAAAATTTGTTTTTTTTTTCAAGTTTAAGAAATTTTTGTGGAAGTTTCTAACAGATGTGTGAAGGACTTGAAAAATTATCTTGATGCAATTTTTGATTTCCATGAAAATTAGAAAAGATATATACTTTTGAAAATTTTGAAAACTTTTATAAAAAAAAGAATTGATTAGCATTTCGAACTCGAAAGTTCATTGCCTCACTACCCGATTCGGGCAGTGTTTCTAGGTGGATAAATACTACCAGTGTGGGTCCACCACACCCACGACGGGTCAACAACACGCAGTATTCCCCGAACGGTCACCTATCCAAGTACTAACCGCGCCCAACACTGCTTAACTTCAGTGATCTAACGGGAACTGGTGTTTTCAGCGTGGTATCGCCGTTGACAAACTTTTATAAAGTAGAAAAAAAAAATATTTTTCTGATGGATTAAAAAATTTCCATCAAAATTTCTACTAGATGTGAAATATATTTCGAAACTATCCTTATAAAATTGTTTGATTCGATAACAATTCAAAAAGTAAGAGCATTTTCAAATTTGGAAACAAAATTTTTTGAAGAATTTCCGAAATTTTTGTGAAAGTTTCTCGTACACGACTAGAAAACTTGCAAATCATTCAAATGGCCTTCTCAATTTTGATAAAAATTAAAAAAATATGTTTTTAAAAATTTCCAAAAAAAGGAAAAAAACATTCTTTTCTGATAAATTAAAACATTTTAAGTTACATTTTTGATAGGTATTAAATCTATTTAAACATTATCCCATGACATTTTTCAATAAAAACAAAATTCAAAGAGTTTGATCATTTTCAAAATTACGTATTTGAAGAGAATCATAAGTTATAGTTATGGTTTTTAGTAGATGTCAACAAGATTAATCAATCATCATATAGCAACATCTTTCGATCACACAAGAATTGAAAAAGTTCTATAAGATATTAATTATCAAGTAAATTATACTAAGTACGATCTTTTTAAAATACATTCCAATGATTTTTAATATTTTCTACAAATTCTTTGACTTGTATGTTCCAAATTAGTTCTCCTGAATTTTTTGTTAACATATTAACAATCGGCAAATATGAAGTATTACATGTACTTTTTGTATTACTTATTTCAACAATGTAAATTATATTCAATAAGAAAATCTGATTTTTAAAAACATTTTAACGAAAAACATACGTTGGGGATTCCTTCAGTATATGTAAAATAAACAGGGAATGCACGATTTAATAAAATAGAACAAGTAACTTTATTTTGAGAAAATATACAGGGTGTCCCACCACCTATGAACATACCGGTACTGGCTGATAGAGGACAAAAAAAGAAACAGAAAAGTCCTCTGACACAATTTGATCTGGGCCTTAGTTTGGGCACAGTAAAACTTCAAAGTTGGGCATAATGAACCAATCAGAATCGAGCTTTGGCAACTACTTGTTTGTCTCATAAGTGTTAATATAGCGTGCGTTCTTGCGGTTCACTTCAGCTCCCGTAAAAATTTCACATCGTTGATCTTTGATTGTTTCAACAAGACGCGAAATTCAAGCCTTTACATTTTTTTAAATTCTTAGTTGTTCTTGCAAATCCTTATTACCATCCTTAAAATGAAGTAACATTTGCTCAACCTAAAAAAGATGAATTTCAATTTAATACAGAACTTTTCTTACATTTTATGTAAGAAAACAAACAAAGATGTTTAAAATTCAGAAGATCAAACAAACTTTTGTTCTTCTAAGTTAATCTATAAGTCTAAGATAAGAAAAAACGTTTGACACCTCAAAAAGAAATTCTCAGTGATTCGTCGCAAAAATTTTGTTACATTTTTGTTATAAAACCAACAAATTAACTTAAAACTGGAAGAAACAAAACAAACTTTTGTTATTGGAAATTAATTAACAAGTCTACGATAAGTAAATCTTTGCGATTCAATTCAAAATTTTTTGTTACATTCATTGTCAAGAATTAATAAAAAATTTGAGAATGGGAAATCCAAACAAACTTTTGTTCTTTAAAATTAACCAACAAGTCTAAGATGATAAAACACATTTTTAACCCCCAAAAGTAATTCTTTGCGATTCGTTGCAATATTTTTGATACATTTATTATCACAAAAACAAAATTGTAAGAAAAATTGTGAGAAAACCAACAAAAAATGGAATATGAGAAAACCAAACAAACTCTAGTTTTTGAAAACAAATCATCATGTTAATGATAAGAAAACTCATTTCAAACTCGCAAAAGTACTTCTCTGTAACTCATTACACAATTTTTTTGTAATAATAATGAAACTAAAAAAAATTTGAAGCTCGGGAAATGAAACGAACTTCTGTGCTTTAAAAATAATCAATAATCTTACAATGAAAAACAGATTTAGAATCCCAAAAGTAATTCTTAGCGATTTTTTTCATAAATTCCGTTACATTAACTGTAACAAAGTTAAAAATAATTGAAGTTGGGAAATCCAAACAAACTTCTGTTCTTCAAACTTAACCAACAACTCTGAAATTAGAAGACACATTTTGTTACCACAAAAGTAATTTTTGGGATTCATTTTAAAAACTTTGTTATATTTAATTGAACGAAACTAATAAAAAATGTAAAGCTCGCGAAACGAAAGGATCTTTATTTCTTTAAAAATAACCAACAAGTTGAGAATAAAAAATCACATTTTAAACTTCTGAAAGTAATCCTTTGAGATTCTATCCAAAAATTCTGTTAACTTAATTGTAACAAAGTTAAAAATATTTAAACATGGGAAATCCAAACGAACTTTTGTTCCTTAAGAATAACCTACAAGTCGAAGATAAGAAAATACATTTTGCACACCCAAGAGTAATTCTTTGGAATTCATTGCATTTATTTATTTTTAAGAACGAAAGTACGTTTCGTTTAACCATGCTTTAATTTTCTTCATTTTGTAACAATGAATGTAACAGAAATTTTGTAATGAATGGAGAACTCTTAGGGGTTCTAAATATGTTATTTCATTTTGTACTCGTTGGTTAATTTATAAAAACAACAGTTCGTTTCGTTTCCCGTGCTTTAGATTATTTTATTAGTTATAATAAATTTGAGATAAAAAAAGGTTGTTTGATTTTACACGTTCTTAATTTTTTTGTTGGGTTCGTAAACATTAAATGTAACAATAATTTTTCAACGATTCGCAAAGAATTAACTTTGGGGATTCAAAATGTATTTTATCTTATTGTTAAAATTGTTGATTTATTGTTAAGAACGAAAGGTCGCTTTGTTTATGCCAGAAATCAAAACAAAGAAATTAAAACCACTTTTGGGGGCTTAAATCTGCTTTACATTTCTTTATTGTTTTTGCTAAAATAAATGCAAAAAAAATTGTTGGTTATTTTTAAAGAATTAAAGATCGTTTCGTATTATGACCGTTACATTTTTTGTTAGTTTCGTTACATTGAATGTAACTAAAATTTTACAATGAATCCCAAAAATTACTTTGTTACAATTAATGTAACAGAATTTATGAGAAAAATCGCTAAGAATTTTGGGGGTTTCAAATATGTTTTTTCATTATAAACTTGTTGATTATTTTTAAAAAACAAAAGTCCGTCAGAATTTGCCATTTTTAGTTATTTTTAACTTTGCTACAATTAAGGTGACAGAATTTATGAAATGAATCTCAAAGAATTACTTTTAGGGGCTCAAAATCTACAATGAATCCAAAAAATTACTTTTGTGGGAACAAAATGTGTCTTCTGATTTCACCGTTGTTGGTTAAGTTTGAAGAACAAAAGTTCGTTTGGATTTCCCAACTTTAATTATTATTAACTTTGTTACAATTA
>CAKNXH010024585.1:0-11071 GCA_932178445.1 Andricus quercusramuli | reverse complement strand
GGTAATAAAGTACTCTTAGGGCCGCATTATGTCTATAGATATACGTTGTTCCTGCGTGGGTCGGACACCCCGATAGTATGTGTTCTAGGTACTCAGCGTGTGCATGACACGCTCTGCACCTATCACTGGGAACTTCTTGACATAAAATGCGGGCGCGGTATGGTAAGGTGGAGATTACACCGTCCCGGCATGCGAAAATAAAGCCCTCTGTACCTGAATTGAGCCCTGCTGATTTGAGGAAAGCAAAAGTTTGCTCGTTTGACAAGGATTGTTTTTCTACATTTCTGTGAAAGTTTCCATGCATATTCTTGTCGAGTAGCTCTTGGTGAAATTTTCTAACCTCTGCTTTCTTTACTTCGGCTGTTAGACGTGAAGCATCTAGATGGAGTAATGCACTTTCCTCACTTCTGATGTTGAAATTCAGGCCAACGGTCTCGACAGCTTGCTCCGCAGCTGTGTAAAGGAACGCTCCTTCCCCAATCATCTCGTGGTTTCTGACCATCTTTAGGAGAGGATCTCTGCCATTCATGAAATGCCACTCATGAAATTCCACGTCTATTGGTACCCAACAAATGTTTTTTTGACCTTCTGAAAATAGTACAGCACTTTAGAAGTTCAAAAAAAAAAATTCAAGATTTTCTCAAATTTTCTACCTCAAAATCAACTTTTTGCACGACCTAGGAAAAATTTTTCAAAACCCTGAAAATTATATGACATGGAGCCTGAAATCTTATCTTTAATTTAAGCCAAGGAAACTTGAAAAATCTTCCTGAGTGCCCGAGATATGATTAAAAATGTTCAATCGTATCTGAGCTCAATTTTAATCGACGATCACGGTTCTCGGGCGGTCTTCTACTCGCCTCCTTCGTTGAGGCAGGACCGAATAGGCCACGCACAGAGGTGGCGCCAGAGTGGACATTGTCCTATTCTTTAATATGGAGATAATATTAGATTCAAATAATTGTCAACACTCACAAATAACAATAAATATTTTTTTTCATTCACCATAATTTGAAATAAAAATTACTAATAAAGAGAAACAAAAGTATAAGAGGCGCCACCTTTGTGCGTGGCCTATTCGGTCCTGCCTCAACGAAGGAAACGAGCAGCGGACCGCCCGAGAACCGTGATCGTCGATTAAAATTGTGCTCATATACGATTGAACATTTTTAATCACATCTCGGGCAACCATGAAGATTTTTAAAGTTTTCTTGGCTTAAATTGAAGATAAGATTTCAGGCTCCATGTCGTATAATTTTCAGGGTTTTGAAAAAATTTGCCTAGGTCGTGCAAAAAGTTGAATTTAAGGTAGAAAATTTGAGAAAATCTTGAATTTTTTTTGAACTTCTCAAGTGCTGTACTATTTTAAGAAGGACAAAAAAACATTTGTTGGGTACCAATAGACGTGGAATTTCATGAGCTTTCCAACTGTTCTTTAAAAAATGCCCCATCTCTTTTTTTCGCCGAAATATCGTCGTTCGAATTCAGCAGTGATTTTTAATAGCGCTCACGCGAGTCGTGCGCACAATTTCCGACGGTAGTGTAAGCTGTACTTAAAACAATTCGGTTATGAAGACACTGGAGATTCAGAAGTCCGCGACCGCCTTGACGGCGTGAAATGTATAATTGCCGGGCCGGCAAGCATGTTAGTCGCAGATACCTTGTTCAACGCCGACAGATTGGAAGACCAAATCTGTCGAAGAAGATGCTTGTACCTGCTTCGGAGAGACTCCTTCACTGATTTTACGTCCTGAATGCGGCTTTGAGGCACGCCCAGGTATGTATAGGTATCTCCAGTGTTAAGATGTCTAATAACACTTATATCCACAAGCTCAGGGTCCTTGGGAACGCCAGTAATCTTTCCTTTCTTCAAATGAATTTTGGCACACTTGTCCAAACCAAAGTCCATCCCAATCTCTCCTGTGTAGTTCTTGACGATATTTATAGCAGTTTGAAGTTTGCTTTTACCAGCGGCATAGATCTTCAGGTCATCCATATAAAATACATGAGTGACCTTATACTCACGCTGATTAGTGTCGCCACAGAGGTATCCAGGAGAATTTCGTATTGCGAGAGATAGAGGCAGAAGTGTGATGCAAAAAAGTAAAGGGCTCATACTACCCCCTTGGAAGACGCCCCTCTGGAAGGTGACCTTGTTCGTCGTCAGACGATGATTCCTAGATGAGATGTTAAATCTAGATTTCCAAAGAGGCATCAATCTCTCTATGCATCTCACTATGTGTGGATGTACCTTCAAGCTTCCCAACAGACAGATGATAAGTCTATGAGAGGTTGAATCGAAAGCTTTCCGGTAGTCAATCCAGGCCATTGACAGGACGCGCTGATGGGCGGCAGCATCTTTACAGACACACCTGTCAATTAGCAGGTTCTCTCGACAGCCTGCTACACCTTTTTTTCGAGCCTCGTTGTTCGTATATCTCTCTCCATACAGGCTCAATTCGTCGAACGATCCTGTTGTTTAGGACAGCTGTAAAGATCTTATACAGTGTGTTTAAACAAGTTATTGGCCTGTAATTCTCTGGTCTGGACAAGTTGCCTTTTTTCGGTAGGAGTATAGTGCGTCTCAACACCAGCCACTGCGGAATGGGCGTCTCCGACTTTAAATATAAGGTGAATATGCGGGCCAAATGTTGGTGTATAGAAGTAAACTTCTTCCACCAAAAGTTCTTGATACAATCTGGTCCAGCACCGGAAAAGTTCTTACTGCCTCTAAGTGCTTTTTTCACCTCTTCGGCAGTGATTGATGGGCACTCCTCCACAGATTTTATGAGGCTGTCGCAAAACTCCTTGAAGCGGATGATATTGTCAGTATCTTCTTTCAACTCTAGTGTTTTCGGGATCTTGTACACCTCTCACCAAAAAGTCTCTACCTCCTTCGGCTTGGGTGGATTTTTTACAAAAACAGGGGGATCACTGAAGAGACTTGATGGGTCAGCAAGAAACTGTTGATTCTCCCTGTTCCATCTCTCCCTCTTCTGTATTCTCCTCCTTGCGTCAGATAACAGCCTTATTTTGTCAACAATATACTGCTTGATGGTCAGCAGCTTTGACTTGTTCAGTATGTGATTCAAGGTCCTTAGTTCTTGGGCGAACTTTCGAACCCTTTCCGTGAACGGTCTACCAGATGTTATGTAGTCAATCACACGTTGAACACGGGACGCATTCTGTCTTGCCCATCCAATTTCCTTGTTCAGTTGAAGCAAGCGTCGTCTGGTCTTCTCATCCATCGTCGGTTTCAGACTTCGATTTGAATCAGCCGAAGCTCTCGCAGCACCATAAACTGAGCAACTGATGGTCCAGAGGTCGGACTCTTGCGAGATATCTCCACGAAGGGAGGCATCCATTTCAGCCAGATCTTGGGACTATATATATATATATATATTTATTGTAACCCCCGAGTTACAAGGGGTTCCTGAAAATAGGCAATAATAGTTTCTCCCCTGTGATACTTTCTAAGGGAAGCATCCCACAGGAGAAACGCTAAAGCGCAAACTCGAGAACTCCCACGCAAGCGATCTCACGTAAGCGTGGGAGGGCAGAGTAAATAAAAAGCGAGCCACGGGCGAAAAACGCCACTCTATTTTTGATCTTTGCCTACCACAGCTAAAGATCATAGAGTCGAAATCTTTTAGTGGTGCGGACAGAAGGGGAAACCTTTCATTGCTGCACTACTGCCTGCCTTGAAATATTCGGTTTCACTGAGGATTTCAGGCATTTTTCGATTGCGTCTCTAGCTGTGCTAGCCAAAGCGTTTTACAAGCGATTCTGAGCGTCTGCCTCATTTGTGCCTCATTAGAGCCTTATTTGTGCCACACTTTGTTTTATTTGTGATTATTTTGAGCATTTTTCATTGTGTTGAAATTTGTGTTTGTGATTTTTATCGTGCGTAATTCCAAATCAATTTATCCTTGCATTCTCGAGAGCGAACCTGGTTATACCAGGGGACACTGTCCAAATTATCAAGGATCAATTGATCGCTTCTGAACGTAATTCCTATTGAGGAATCATAAGTTGATTTATACCTGCATTCTCGAGAGCGAACCTGCTTGTACCGGGGGAAACTGTCCAAATTATCAGGTATCAGTCAAACGCGTCGCTATCATAAATTCAGATTACACCCGCATTCTCGAGAGCATACCTGGTTGTACCGGGGGAAACTGTCCAAATTATCGGGTATCATCTGAACGCGTCGATTTATTCTCCTTAACTTACATTTGCGTTTTCCAGAGAGAAGCTGGTTGTACCGGGGGACCCTGTCCATATTACCGAATATAAAGTCAAGTTTGAGATTATTTAATTTTCTTCTATTTTCAAAACTTGGGCCAAAATATTTTAAAATAAAATCTTGTAGATTCAAAGATTTTATTTCGAAGGCAAACGGCACTCGGGAGCGTTTGTTTCTCACTTCCGCCCCAAGTTGAGAAGAATAGAGAGCTACCTGCGGTGCGATATTCCTCAGCTGCGGAGGGACGCGAACGTGCCCGAGCGACTCCCTCGCTTATCGAGGACCGGGAGGCCTGAGCGACAGGTTGTAAAATTAGCGGCAATATTTTGATGCCGAATCAACAAATTGAGGATAATCCCTCTTATAATACAATTGTCATTATTGGAGGTATTATCCAAAGTTTTATCGCTTGAGGCTCGGAATCAAACTAGACACTTCTGTCCTTCCGAGCTGAGTTGAAACTCTACGAAAAGAAATTACCTGCTTAGGTCATTGAACCATCAGGTGTAGGCCAAATTGAAAAACCGATAGCGTATTTCGAAAACTTGCAGTTTGGTTCTTTCGGTATAAAGGACAAACTGTAATATTTTATACATCGCGTGAGCTAGTTTTAATTCGAAGATTGAGACTCATTTCTCTCACTCAATCTAGTACCTTTATTTTGTATGCTTATTATTTACCCATTTAATCTACCTCTCTTTAAATCACAAGTAAGTGACTTAGGACCATTATTGTATTTTTTCTCTTACTAACTTAGCGTTTTGTGTGTATACTTAGTTACTCCGCTTTTATCAAGCATTTTATTAGTCTAATTCCCGTATATTTAGAAGGCCCGGTGTGCCTTTCACCACTTTTATCAATTTAATCTAGTAGCTTAGCGTTGCGTAATGAAAGCAACTGCCCGACGTGCAGCTTTCATAGACTTCTCTATAGGCTTAGTTTCCGGTGCACCATTTCTAGTGAGAAATTTGTGCAGTCACATTTGAACTGTTAGGGTTCGTAGTTTTTATAAGCTGGACTAGGGACTAGAAACCTGTATGTACAAATAGTTCAGCCAGTGATTACTGAATAAGAACAAAGTATGTGAATGGAAATAGAATCTTGTCTTTTCTCCAAAAGAAGCCCCTTTTTATTTACATTTCTAAGACTCATAATTAAGATAAATTAATTAAATTAACTATAAAAGTTAACCCGGCCTTGAGCCGAGGGTCGCAATTATTGTTGAGTAGGTGAATCAACAATAATAATTAACCCGGCCAAAAGCTGCTGGTTGCAATATATATAATATAAGGCGACTGTTGTCACCTCCAACGCTCGTGGCCGCTATGTATCGAGAATGGCGGTGAAATACGAACTCCCAACTACACTATCCTCTTACATTTGTGCCTAAAACATCATCGCAAATTATTTTAAACATCGTATTAAAATAACCTATAACATCCTCATCTCACCAGTCACTTCACTTTGTCCGTGGCTATGATGAAACAACGGGTTCACCCGAGAAAAAGTTTAGACATAATGATAATATAATAATACTAATAAATAAAGAGCCTCGATGGCTGCGCTGGTACCTCTTGAAATTTTTCTATGTACTTTTACCGAGTTTCTGGTGG
The DNA here is from genome assembly GCA_932178445.1 of Andricus quercusramuli. Taxonomy (NCBI): domain Eukaryota; kingdom Metazoa; phylum Arthropoda; class Insecta; order Hymenoptera; family Cynipidae; genus Andricus; species Andricus quercusramuli. The sequence continues at coordinate 5,212 of CAKNXH010024585.1, read as the reverse complement.
TTCGGATGCCATCTTAAGCTGTAGGTCCCCTTATCATGCTCTTGACTTCAACCCAGTCCGTGAATGATGGGGTAAACACCAGGCTTTGCCCGATATTTCAAGACACACGCTCTTATCAGATCACTTGATTGCATTATAATAATGCGTCCGTGACTGATAATATACACCCGGACAGTCCAGTGCATACTACTCAGAAAATAAAAAAATCCAACTTTTACCAAAAATGCCTTCGACATATTGGGCTGTAACCATCTTAAGCCTGAGACAATAATTTTATATTAATAATATCACAATGCTGCGATCATACGAGCAGCTGCAGAAAATTTAGAATTGAAAATTTAAAGATTTTTCGGGTTTCAATCGTGTGCGAAACTATGAATGTTGCCGACGTTTTGTGAACATTGCAGTTCACTTCTTCAGGGCTGACCTGAAACTGAAGTTTCAGGTTATGTTGTTCTTATATTATGTTGTTCTGATAAAATGACTTTCCACTTTCTGACACTTTTTTACCCCGAACCCGTATACTGGTTTTCAGTAAAAGTGTATAATATATCTATTTTTTAATTTTTATTTTGCCGATGTGCAATGTTACTTATTCCTATAGAATTATTTTCATACAGTCTACTGGATTGGAGCACTTCGCACATCATTTAGAGACATAGAAGTCCTTGCTTTCGAGTTAAGCGTCGCAAAACATATTTACATAAAGTCTGTGTATTTTACTATTTTTTGATGAACCTAATGTAGAAGTTTAGAAATTATATTCGTATGAATTGAAAAAAACAAACTCTCGAAAGAAACGAGGGTAAATACAAAATTATAGTAGAAATATATATGTAAGGAGTCATAAATATTTCACAATAAAATGTTGTGAGATCACTAAAATTAGACAAATACTATTAATGAATTGAAATTCTTCATCATTAATAGATTTTAATATTTCAATTAGTCGAATTCCAAAAGAAAAATGTCATCAGTAATAATGATAATGTGGAGTACAGCATTTGTAATTACAAACATTTCTTGAAAATGCACATTTGGCGGGCCTGTCTTTATAATAGGCTTTGCATGAATTTCTGAAACTTGTATATAAGCACTATTGATAAATATTATGGAAGATTAATCGATAAAGTTTAGTACTGGGTGTAGCATGATTGATTCTCCAAAATACATACTAGTCCTTTACGATTTGAAAATGGATGAATTTGACATAAAATTGTGTAATACAGTACACAGCATGTTGTGTATGTAGTGAAACTTTATAGGTAACTTTGTTACAGATATTGCTTCTACGAAAGCGCCACCAATCTGTAGCTATTGGAAATAAATTTGAATTTCAATTCCATATTAAAAAGAAATTTTCCAAGAAATAATTAATTTTAAAGTGTAGTAAACCATTTTTGATAACAAAGAATTGATATTTACTGTACCTTTTCATTAACATTTCTCCAATCAAATTGAGATACCCAATATTTCGTGTGTCAGATGGCGCTCAAGTTCTAAGAGGCACCCTGCAGACGTATTGCCCATATGGAGACAGGTCAGACAAATGTGCATTTTCCAGAAATGTTTTTCATGACAAATCCTCTCATTCATATTACATATTATTCATATTAGTATTATTAAAGATATTTTACTGTTGGGACACGACTAATTGGAATATTAAAATCTGCTAATGATAAAAAGCTTTTATTCACTAATAGTATTAGTCGAATTTAAGTAATCTCACAACATTCTATTGTGAAATATTAATGATTCCTTACATATAAATTCAAGAAAGCCTCGGTGGCTCAGACGATAGCGTGTCAGACTTCCATGCAGGTCTGGGATTCGATCCCTGAGCCGGGAAACAATGGACATTTTTCTATGTACTTCGACCGGGGCTTCGGTGGTTCGGAACCCACTTTGAACTTCAGGTCCCCCCAGAAAAAGCTGGTGCCTTACCAAGTATAAATGGGAATTTTCGAGGGCCTAACCTTGGGGGTCGAAGCCGATTTTGAGAAGACATTAAAATGAGTCAGCCATCTCCTTGCGTAGAAGCAGGCCCTCTCGAGAGGCCTCCGCTCGGTCGTCGCTGAATGTCTTCGAGTAATGAACACACACACATCCAATTACATAATACACCAGGAGGGTGAGGATCACTTTGCCTGATCAACAAAGTAGGACGTCATTTTCTGTGAGATAAGTATGCCTGGCACCTGAAAGGTATAATCTCAGAACGTTGATAAGAACGAAACCCAACGAGGTCAAAAAACACTCGGCGAAAGATGGCCGGATTCGGAGTACTACCTTGAGAATAAACACGGGTATGGCACAATGGTCCTTATAGCTTGAGCGCCAGGAGCTTCTTTCGATGGTTCGTTTTGAGGGATTTCACCCTTTTTCTATTTGTGAATTATTTACTGTGGTATAAATAATTTTCTTTTTGAAGTGCATAATGTTTTTCCAACATTAATATATCAATACGGTTAATTTATTTAAAATTCGAATCCTTTTTGTTTGATAATTAATTTATTAATATGAAAATGTAACAAATTTATTTTTTGTTTGAAAATTTGCCATTTGTGGTGGGAAATGTATATGCTTTGTTGAAAATTCGTATTTTCTATAGAAAATTCAATTCTTTGGTTGAAAATGGAACTATGTTATTGCAAATTAATTAATTTCCTTGAAAATTCGTCTTTTTTTTGTACACAAAAATTAAAATTATTGTAATGAAAATAAACTTTTTATCTTGAAAATTCAACTGTTTTACACAAAATTTGTATTTTGTTGAATGGAATTGAACTATCTGGTAGAAAATGCAAGTATTTAGTCTAAATTCAAAGCACTATGTTAAAAAGTGATGCTAAATTGAGAGAATTATTTGCTTAAATTCACTGATTAAGATAATATAAAGTGATAGAATAAAATTACAAATTGTACAAGATTTAATTTTAACTAATTGGCCGAAATTGAACTGAATCCACAGAATAAAAAAATCACAAAAAAGTAGATAAGTAATCGTACGATGTACAATTGTATGTACCTCAGTTAGGATGCTAGAAAGAAAGGTCCCGTTAATGAGTGACCGCGTTCCTTTATAATTTCGCATCCCTTCTCCCTCTCCTTCATTCTTCCACTAACCATTCCCCGTTCTTCATCCCCGTCAATCGCTAAATCATATTCTCAATTTCACGCGCAGCTTTGCCTCATGGCCACGGATCGTGTCATGTGCGTAAGTACAATGTTTAACGTGTAAGGTAGGCAGAGAAAGAGAGGACAAGGTGGAGAAGGGCAGATGATGAAGGAACATAGAGGGGCAAGCTTGCAGGTATTGCGAAGAACGGAAGAGACTAAAAAAGACTCAAGTAAAATATAAATTCGCAAATTCGCAATAAACTTTATAATTATCTTGTTCTAAGAATGAACGCTGGTGAGCAATCGCAGTTTTAGTTTCACCATTGCTTTTGACGGATTTGATTCGCACTTTTTCACACCGGATGTTGTAGCATGACATTTGAATACGTTGTTTTAGAATCAAACGCAGACCGGCGTTTCGTGCAACGAGATAATTCATAACTCTTTCTTAGTATAGCAATATTCGGTGAATTAAAGCAACTTAATCTATATATCTAAGTATTAGAATGAGTATCGCCTAATACATAAAAAAATCAACTATTTTATGAAACGAGAAACTGTCAACACGATGAGTTTGTTTTTCGAGACTGAGATTATTTTACATTATTTTTTTGTTGAAAAAAAGAGAAAGGTAGGTACATTTGTAAATGAATGTAATCGTCGATGCTTATTTCATAACATTTATTTAATTAGCGTTAAAAATACTTAGTTCTAATCGGAAAAATTCTTCCCCTCATAAAAAATTCACTTAATTTTGTACCTCATTTGCACAAAGCAGTTTTATAAGTTCACATGTGGGGCATCAAAAATCACCTGTGGGAGTGTTTACGTTGGCTTCTCGTACCTCACCATCCTTGCCAGGGTAAAGCTTTGTAACAATTCCATCTTTCCAAACGTTTCGCAGGCTGCCCAAATCCCCCGTCGAATTCCCCATCCATATTTTTCGTGCAATTCGATGAGGCAATTATTCGCGAATCCATTGATTTCAAAAACAATCGGCGAAATTTTGAGAGATTCTATATTTTTTACGAGTGCACAAAAATTTGGGGTCATATTTCCCTAGTTTTACTTCGCCCGCTGGGTTCCTATCAGGAAATGATTTTGTGTGAGCGCTTCTTTGTCGCGTGGGTTATGAGAAAGGTGAGTGAGTTGCCTTGAATTTACCGAATGCTCCATTTCACACAACGTCGTATATACAGCCGCTTCGCTCGGCACCTGATTGGAAAGAATTGCTTTTAAGGCCGTTTTCACCGATCGTATCATCTTCTCCGACGCACCGCCTATATGTGGAGCATCAGGAGGATTGAAGTGCCATTCGATTTGTTGACTCAATGAAAATTCAGCTGTTTTATCGTTGTCTAATTTTAAAATCGCTTCTTTCAACTCTTTTCTAGCCCCTCGAAAATTTGTGCCATCATCGCTGTATATATGTGAAGGCACACCCAACGTTTTTCTCTTTGTCGTCTGATTTTTACAAACATAGGCCCGAAATGATCGATACTGCAGTGGCTGAATGGTCTTTCTCTAGCTGCTAGCCGCGTTTCGGTTAAATAGCCTATTAATGGATTTTGAGACTTTCATCCGTGCAATCTGCAAATTAGACATTTACTTATAAGCCAGTGTAATGCGCTACGAAGGCCAACGATTATTCGAGACAGCATCATTGCTGGCGTGATAAGATTTACGATGATATTCTTTGATAAGCATGGTAGTAGCAAAATGTTTACTATATGAAATGATAGGATTATTGTTAAATTTTAATCCAGGCAAAAAACTTATCCGAACTTTGCGCAAAAAAAACCGTTTCCATTAAAGTAAGACCTTACCCCTACTGTTTTGCTCGATTTACTTACTTTTTTTCGTTTTTGCAGCGCATTATTCTCATTCTCAGTATGACTCTATATCAATAGTCTTCGCGCATTTCTATGAGTTTTACTGATCTGTTATACTTCTAGCAAAATTTTTCCACTTACAGAATGCAGTTCGTACGCGCCTTTCTTGTATAAGCAAACTTCGCCAGCCTGAAAAAGCAAATGGCCAACGGCAATGCTGTGACTTTTAACACAATTGTTAAAACCTTAGCTGTCCTTAT